>JAQQSW010006682.1:0-13890 GCA_028646575.1 Pseudocheirus occidentalis | reverse complement strand
ATATATGTTTGTGTGTGTATATGTGTGTAGACATGCATTTGAATACATATCTGAGTATGTATGTATATTTGTGTGTGTGCGTGTGTCTGTGTGTGTACATAGAAGGCATAGGATCAATTGAATATGAAGGGACAATACTTTAAAAGCTGAAATTATGAGGTGGGAGAGGAATAGAAAGAGAGGAGACAGGGAGAGAGAGAATGGGATTAATCATCTCATATAGAAGAGGCAAAGGATAACTGTTACAATGGAGGAGATGAACAGGAAGGCAAAAGGAAAGGGTAAACCTTACTCTCACTGAATTTGGGTTAGGGAAAGAATAACATACACTCTAAACTGGGTATCTTGCCACACAGGAGAGTAGGGGGGATTGGGATGAGAGGTGGGACAATGGAAGGGAGGTCAAGAAGGGGGAGGGTTGCTGGAAGCACACAGTTTTGTAAAGGGAAAGGAACAGGCTACTGAATAGAACAAGGGGGGGCAGGATAGGAAGGAGTGCCACATAATCAGTCTCTCACAATATATCCATTGTGGAGCTATTCTGGGTAACTACACATTTACAGCCAATATTGAATTGCTTGTCTTTCCAGTTGGGGTGGGTGATAAGGGAGGAAGGGAATGAGTCTAGAATTTAAAGTTATATAATCAAATGTTAAAATATATATATGCGTGTGTCTCTGTGTGTGTATCATCATCATCATTATTATTATTATTTACTATACGCAACTCGGAATTAAGCTATACAAGCATTGTGGTAGGGAGATCTATCAGGAGGGAATCTGGAACTCAAAGTTTTAAAAACAAATGTTAAAAATTGTTTTGATATGCTCCTGGGAAATAAGATATATAGGAAATGTGGGTGTATAAATCTGTCTTCTCCTACAGAAAAATAGAAGGGAAGGGATAAGAGTGGGGAGAGGGTGATAGAAGGAGGGCAGATTGGGAGAAGGGATAATCAAATCACAAACCATCTTGGGGTGGAGGTAGGGGAGAGATGGAGTTGTGGAAGTGAATGCTGAAAACTAAAATATATTGATGAATGAATTTCAAAAAAAAAACCATTATGCTATAATAGGATGGCAAGACTCATCTTCCTGAGTTAAAATCTGGCCTCGGACTCTTGCCAGTTTTGTGACCCTGTGCAAGTCACTTAACCCTGTTTGCCTCAGTGAAATGATCTAGAGAAAAAAGTGGTAAACCCCTCTAGTACCTCTGCCAAGAAAACCCTAAATAGACTCACAGGGAGTTGAATAGGCTGAAAACAACTGAACAACAACAACATATAAGATGATTATCTGGGATTAGGAAGAGTGATACACAAATGTTTGTAACATAAATGGACAATATATAAAAATAATGTAAAAAGTATTTTAATGCAAAAAAAAAATAAATCCTCCCTCCAGTCATTTTACAATTCAACTAATCTATTATGCAGACCTGGTTTTACTTACCACAATTTGAACTCATTTGACAAATTGTCTAAAAACTTAGAATCAGCCATGGAAATAACATTTCCTTTGGAATTAGAGGGTGTGGGTTCAAATTCAGCCTCTGATGCTTAGTACCTCTATGAATTTTGTCAAGGTATCCAATATTTCTGAATCTGTATACTTCACTCTAAAGTCATAAGGTTGGTGCTTCCAGGTCAAAAGTTATACTCTTTAAATCATGTCCATACCATGAGACATTGTCCAGAACCACAGTGGAAGGAAAAGTTATAAAATAAATGGTCCCAAGTGCTTCCTAAAGTGAGGATCATGTTATCATTAAATTCTATAGTCTGAAAGTGTGTTTTATTCTTGTTTCTCCCCACTTCCCTAATGTTTTCAGTTTTGTAAATATTGATAAACCTTAAGTTAAACATAGTTGACATACTTTATATATGGCAAGTTTTAAATGACAGAGGACAAGGTATAATGGAGAATGCCGTGAAGACTTTTTTAACTTCCCAATCAAAGGAAGTGAATCCTAGTAACATCAGATGACATCTCAAAATTTAAAATGTTTCCCTATGTTGTCAGGGGTTATCTTATGTCTACTATATTAGTGTCTGTATTTCTGACCACACTCTCAAATCAAATCAAAATCCATATCTAATTGAAATATAATCTCCATGAGAGAACAGGTGATACTTTAATTTTGTTTTTGTTTATCTATACCCATTGTCTTGTATTTTTAAAAACTAGACATATTTTCATTACCCAAAGTCACTTCCAGTAAAGCACTTCTTTTAACAATGCAGATCCAAATTTCTTTCTGCAATGTGTAGTCTAAGAAAAGGAGCACTGAAAAATAAATAATGTATCCAGAGCCACACAGACATAAGCTTAGGTCTTCTTTACTCCAAGACATTCTATCTATCCACCAAAGCCTTAGAATTAATTCGACTGTATAACTTGGTTTTTTGACCTATATCCTCAGGCTTTTGAATAATGTATTAATGACTAATAAAGGTTTCAAGTATTTTCACTTTAACTTTATTTTTAATTCTGTAAGTCAAATGAATTTTAGTAGCAATCATTTACAACATGGCTACTAGCATATTGGGGAAACTTTTTGAGGGGGAAAGTTTCAAATTAATCCATATAATTGTCCAATGCCATCTCTATTGTTGCCTCCTATCTCAAACAATGGAAAGCTAAGGTAGACAGATACTGTTTGTTAAAAATCTGACTCTGGGTCATATATTAAGTTAAGTAATGGAGATACAAATATAAGCAAGCAATAGAGTCACTATTCTTTTTTTTTCCTTTTTAAAGGGGTACTTGGGGTTAAGTGACTTGCCCAAGGTCACATAGCTGGCTAAGTGTTAAGTGTCTGAGGCCGGATTTTAACTCAGATCTTCCTGACTCCAGGGCCGGTGGTCTATTTACTGTGCCACCCCTAAAGTCACTATTATTAAGAAGCTTACATTATAATGGAGAATAAAAATAATAACCCAAACAAGGTATCCAGGAAAGGGATATGAGAGGAAAGGTAATGTGGAAGGTGTAATAAAGAGAAGGCAGATGGTTACAGAGAGAATCCAGGAGGGGAATTATTGGGGATACCCTTAAAATTGCAGTGATAGCCAGGGTGTGACAAGAACAGAGCCCAAGTGGGAAAGTTTCTGCGACTAGTAATGCCATAGGTAAGGAAACAAAGGGGCTTCTCACATGCAGGGCCATGGTCTGTAATCAAAAACCTGACAGTATCGTTAGACTTGTTGGAGCTAGAGCTTCTATGGCTTCTCCTTCAAAAACCTTTAACCAGAAACATAAATGACATTCCTTAGAGCTAGAGGAGTGCTGTGTTTAAATTCTCCTTCTGATGCTTGGTTAGTGTATGATATGAGGCAGATTATGGTAGCCCACTGGATTTAGATTTAAAATGCCAGAGGGGACTACAGCTCCCTGGTTGGGGATAATTGGTATCAATCCACTTTTTCCCTTTTGCCCATTATTTGACCTGTGTTGGAGAGGGTTGTGCTGACCTTTGCTTTGGCACTGGGCTCCCAGAAAACTGGAAAAAAGAACTAAGAAACATGCATAACCCCCTCAACAATAAACAGTAGCAGGTAGAGAAGGGAAAAAAGGAAAAAGCAAAAGCAAAAGCTATTGTAGACTTATAGTTAAAATCCATTACTCAGAGAGCAGTGGCCTAAAACACATTCAAAAGCCCTGCTTTTCAGTTATGCATTTCCTTCTCCTTTGAGGAGGCATCCCATTATTTTTCTCCACATGGGATAAAGTTAATAATAGTTTGTAACATATGGATAGTTAATTGCAACAAATGGTGGTGTCCATGATAATCTTAGCAGAATGTCTGTGAGTGTGATTATTAAACAGTTTTAGACTTGCTTTTAAATTTTTGTTCCTGACTGTGACTAGGGCAGTTAAGAGGCACATTTAACATGATGTATCCTGTCAGAGTAAAACAAGGAAGAGTCTGTTAAGACAGAGCTGTGAGCCTTGCCTTTCTTCTTAGGAATTTAACACTGTACAACTTTTTATTTAGATATTTGATGAATTAAAATATAGAACAAATGAAGTTTAGTAAAGACTAAATGTGGGGTACAAAATCTAGACCTGGTGACTGAAAATCCTTGAACATGACAGGCCTCTAAAATGAGATTTATAGTCACCCAAAAAACCTTGGCCTAATCATACACGCTGAGAGCAACAAATACTACAATGGTACATAGTTAAAATGTGTATATGGCATGTATTCATATGCAATTGGATATTTAATGTATAGGGTGGGTCCAATGGTCTATGCAACATGGATGAACAATTAACTAGGTAAAAAATGAGGTCAAATATGTAGGTTGAAAAGGAAGAGATGATTGTGCTGAACTGCCTTTTCGAAACTATACAATCACCACAACAATGTACATTCCTCAAAGGCACAGACTGACGTTCATCTTGGTATCTCTGCCAAGTACTATGGTGCCTAGTAAATCATAGTATTAAATAAATGATCATAGATTCTTTAATTTTGCAGTGTTTTTACTTTCTCCAAGCATGTACCTGAAATGATTGCTTATCTTCTTTATATTATAAACCTGTCTTCTTTATATTAAGGTATTATTGCAATAGTTTATGATTTTGGAAATTTACAAAGGACAGTATGAGTTAGCTGCTTTATACTGCCAATGAAGAAGTGAACATGAAAAACAATGTAAATTTTAGTGGATAATTCTAAAATAAAATGAGAAAGAATGGACAGTGGGTATGCCCTTTACAACATAAAGAGATCAAGAGGAAGATTCTAGTATATTAGCTATACTCCTTTAGGGAAGGGCATGGACAAAGGTTTATGTACTTACCCATATGTTTGTATATGTATAATTTGTACAAACAAACGTATATATGCATGTCTGTACATATGTCTTATATAATATATAACATGTGTTGTGTGTATGTGTCATGTAAGTGTGTATGTGTATATAAACATATGTTGTGATGTGCACAGGGGAAAGCATACCTGCACTGAGATCAAAGAACAAGCAAAGTAATAAAATATAGTAACTTTAGTCTCAACAGTTTCAACATAGTCACATGCATCAATTATGATGACTATTATTCATATATCCTGAAATATCATCTCTAAAATTTAATATTAAAACTTTTAAGCTGTTGAGTTCTGTTTGGGCTCAGAGTAAGAATACAAACTGGAGAATCTTTTCTATGCACATACATAGATATTTCGAAGTGTCTTAAATAATGTCATAAAGATTATACCTTTGGGTTAGGCAGCTGACTGCAACACAGCCATTAAATATCTTTGATCCATTGAACTATGAGTCTCACTAAGCATGAATCAGTAATATTAAATATCCCCAAATGGGGATGAGTTTGGATCAAAGTTTTACAATTATAATAAAGCACTTCTAAAAGCAAAGATACCTCCCTGAATATTGAATTGGAGAGCACTTTATCAGCTTTTTTTTTCAATTCATAGATACACACATACACACATACACACATACATAACTGTATGCACACACACATATAATAATGTGAGATTCTTTTAATAATAACATTTATTAATTGTTCTTTTATGACAGTTATTCATTATGCATTTCTTAAAGTTTTGACAATATTGAATGTGGACATAGTTTGATTACTTACTGATTAAGTCATTAAAATTTTAATTTTATTTGGAGGATATTTTAATTTTTAATTCTTTTGCTCTTGCAGGATGAAATAATGGATAAAATTCAAGGAGAAGCTAGAACAGAAGTGAAGTTGTCACCTAATGTTGATGTTGAAATGATTGTAATGATTACAACTTATTTCAATGATGGATAAAATATTGTACCAAGTATTTCAATAGAAGATTATCAATTATTATAAAGTTAATAGTATATTAATATCAATTTAAATTTGTTCATAAAAACTGAAAATAAAGTGAACAAATGGTAAAACTCTGAATGCACCAAAAGGATGGAGTTTAAGTGATCTCATAACAAGTTTAACTTGTTTGCACTAATTGAATGAGTGAACATCATACACCAACTAGATTATTTGAAATAATTGACTTTTTCATCAAAAATAACTTTTTGTGAGATAGATAGACAGATAGATAGACAGACATGTCATTAGACAGACACAGCTATTTAGTATAAACTGTGGCCCCAGGATAATAAATATCTGAATAAATTCTCTGGGGGAGAGTTTATAAACAAGCATGAGACAGAGTTGCTCACATAAGTGTTTTGATCAGTTACTAATATTTCACAAGAACATTTGGAATAGAGGTATCTCTAAATTTGCACATCTCATGCTTCTTTGGGGCTGCAGCACTTCTGCTTCACTCATAGAGAATAGTGCTTTCTTTCATGTGGGCCTGCTATGCTGGGAAGTCCTTTTCCAGTGTCTGACATGACACAATTAATTCCAAAGTTCTTAAGAGACCTTGAGAGTGTCATTGTTTTTCTTCTTCTGACCACCATGTGAGGGCCTGATCACAGGTTTTCTGTAGATAAGAAGCTTTGGTAGAGAAAAAAAAAATCATTAAATTCTATAACCTAGTCCATTCCATAATCAGAAATGTGCTGATAAAAGTTTAATTACTGACTCTGTAAAAGAAAAAAAAGTACATATGGTTCACTTTTTAAGTTTTCTCTGCATTATTAACATTTTCTCAATCACTTTCTAATCTATATAATCAACAAAATATATATGCACACTAATATAATATAATATGATACAATACAACATAAAATAATTACGATGTAGAATACACATGCACATATTGTTTGTGGCATTGGCTGATTTCTGAGGCATACATTCTCACACAGAAAATTTCACAATCTCTCAAAAGCCAGTATAAGCAGGCTCCAGCACATTGCTGCTTATGTTTCCTTTATGCTTTTCTAATACTAATTAATAACATTAGGTGAGCTTTGTAATAGTTTCTGAAATAAAAATGGAGATTTAGCAGTCTGCGAGTCACTGCAGGGAAACTTATTCCCAGGCAAAGTGTCTCTCTCATCCTTTTCTAGACAATAAATGACACTCCCAAAAACTACGATATGAAATGTATGATCATTTGCAATTCAGAATCCTACATTGTTTTAGCATTCAAATAGTATCACATCATGCTTTCTTTCTTAATAATGAATGCACATATTTATATAATAGAGTTAATACATTCAATTTCAAGTAGCTTTATTTGCTTCATAATCACAATCCAGTAGGACAGAAATTGACATTTCAGCCAATAATGTTTCTGAAAGCTTTGATGTCACTAGTTAAAGAACTGATTTTCTATCTTACTGAAAGATAGATTCAAGCAAACCCAACTCTAAAGGAACATACTTTCTAAATAAAGGTGTGTGAACTCACATATGTAAATATTTAACAGGGAATTAATTAGCTCTTAATATTTATAGACATTGATTCTGCACAAAGTGGCAAAAAAACTTTTTGTAACCTGGATACCTTATGTAAAGAAGTCATATATAGAGATTAGAAACCTTACATTATCTGTTTCCATTTATGAATTTATGAGTTTCCATTTATGAAATTCTGATAGACTTACATTTCAGGGAAATTTATATTTTGTACAGGTTTTGATGATGTTTTTTCTTCCTTCCTTCTTTCCTCCCTCCCTCCCTCACTATCTCTCTCTCTCTCTCTCTCTCTCTCTCTCTCTCTCTCTCTCTCTCTCTCTCTCTCTCTCTCTCTCTCTCTCTCTCTCTCTCTCTCTCTTTCTTTTGATTTCAAATTCTCTTATGAGATTTATTTGCTCTCTCTATTCTCCTGCATCATGGCAATAAATGAGAAGGCCAGTGTTGCTGTGTCACACAATTAATGAAGCTTAAATACATTAGAAAAGTAGTAAGGGGACAGGTTATAAAGAGCTTTAAATGACAAAGAGCAGTTATTCAATTCTAAAAGCAATGTGAAATGACTAGAGGTTACTGAGTAGGGAATGACATAGGGTTATGGAGAGACTTCAGGCAGGGGGATCAATTAAAAAGTTATTGCAATACTTGAGGCACAATGTAATAAGACCCTAAATTAGGGTTGTGGTTATGTGAGCAAAGAGGACACAAATGAGAAACAAGAAGTGGGAACATAAACAGTATAAAGCAACAATGGATATGTAAGGTTAAGTGAGACAGAGGCATTTAAACATGATAATAATGTAGCAAGCCTGGCTAACTGGAAGAGTGGTGACACACCTGAGGAATTTGTTAAATGGGTTAATTGTGGAGTGAAAGACACAGAGTTTTGTGTATGTAGAGCTTGAAATTCATTTTTTCTTTCCTCCCTCAGGTCCTTCAGATCTCCTGAGAGAATCTATTTCTTTTCCAAAATTTCATTTTAGACTCAACACTGAAACACAAATAGAGAATAGAGAAAAGCAACAAAAACATATCATAAACTTAAAAATTGGAAGTTTTATGCAAAATTAGAATGAAAAAGGCATGTCATGTGCATAAAAGCAACAATAAATATTCATTTCAAGAAAGAGTGTATGATAAATAATACTCATTGTTTTGAGAATTTTCCATCTTTTATTTGCTTCCTTGTGAATTTTCTTTTTTCTCTGTTGTGCACTTTTTCACTTTGCTTTTTTTTTCCTCCCCTCCCCCAGCAGGCTACAATTCCTGATCTTTGTTTTTATGTATATGTATAATTCTTGTTTCCTGCCCTTTTTGCCTCCTCTACTTTGCTTTTATCCACTACCTTGCCCTCCTATGACATGCCTACACCCCTCCAAGGACTCCATCCCTATCCTTCCATTGCCATAAATCTAAATGCACTTCTATATCCATATTTACCTATCCCCTCATGTTCCCCTTTAAAGAATACTCCCTTGTCCTCTCCCCCCTCCTATACCCCTACCATTTTATTTATTTTGAATTTAGAAAATTTCTGTTCTCTTTTAAATGTATATATATTTTATCCTCTTATAGCCATTCTTGATGAAAGTAGATTACCAGAACTACTAGCCCTCTTCCCCCATCTAATTCCTGTGTATCACTTCTTCCTCTTGTACCTCATTTGTATAAGATAATTATTCTGTTTAGCTGTTTCTAAATGGTTTTACTTTTTAAATTCATATTATTATTTTTATTTCCCCAATCTTTCTTTTGAACTACTCAATTCTACTTAATTACTAACAAGAATCTTAGACATAAATCTTGCATTTTACATTTATAAATAGTAAGCAGTCTGTCCTTATATATGCTTTAGAATCAGACTTTCTTATGTACCTTATATTTTTCTTGGTTCCTGTATATCAAATTGACTATTAAGTTCAGGGTTTTTTTTCACAAAGTCTTGAAAATCTGAGAGTTTCTCAAATGTCCATTTATTTTTCATACAAGATAATAGCTAACTTTTCAGGGTATGATATTCTTGACCAAAGTTCCAGGTCTTTTGCTCTTTAATATGTTGTATTCCAAGACCTGCAGACCTTTATTCTCTGCTGATTGACTTTGTGTAATTCTAATTGTGGCACCATCACATTTAAATTATTTTAACTTTGATATTTTTAATATTTAATTTTTCTTAAGTTATGGATTTCAGAATTTGACTATGATATTCTTATGAATTTTCCTAACAGGATCTTGTGGTGATTGATGTACTTTTCCATATCTACTTCTCCCTCTGGGCCTGCAACCCCTTGTTATAATGTTTCAGGATAATTTTCTTTAATTAGTTCTTGTATTATTGTATCAAGATTCATTTTTATCATAACTTTAAGTTAGTCCAATTATTTTTTTATATTTTCTCTTCTTGATCTCTTTTCCAAATTTGTTGTTTGTCATGTTTCACTTTCTCTTCTGTTTTTATTATTCACATTTTCTTTAATCATTTCTTGATCTCTTACAATTTCACTTGCTTCACTTTGCCCAATCTTAATTTTCAAGGTGTCAATATTTTCTTTAAGGTTCTGGATCTCTTTTACAAGCATATGCATGATATTGTGTGTGTGTGTGTGTGTGTGTGTATAGATACACAGATAGACAGATAGATAGACAGACAGATAGATAGATAGAGATAGATGGATAGCTAGCTAGCTAGCTACCTAGATAGATAGATTGACAGAGAGAGAAGTGATAGTTATAGATATGTGTGTATGTGTGTATATATATATATATACACACATATATATATGTGTGTGTGTGCGTGTGTATGTATACAGAGTAAGAGGGCACAGGGAGAGTTGAACAGGAAGGATGATATTGAAAAAATCAAATTAAGGGGTGAGAATGGAATATACTGGGAAAAAGAAAAAAGGGAGAGAAATACTAGGGTAACTTATGTTACTTGAAAGAGTGAAAAGAAAGCTCTTACAGTGGAGGGAAAGAGCAAGAACGTGAAATTGAATGAGGCAACCTTACAATCGTTGGATCTGGCTCAAGGAGAGAATAACATATGCAATCTATTGGGTATCTTTCCCTAGAAAGTAGGGGGAAGGGTATATGAGTGGTCAATTATAGAAGAGAGGGCAAGTTTTTGGAGGGGGTAGTCAGAAGCAAACACTTTTGAAAATGGACAGAGTTAAAGGAGAAAATAGAATAAACAGGGTATGGGATAGAATGGAGGGAAATATATTTTGTCTTTCACAATATGACTACTATGGAAATGTTTTGGATAACTACACACATGCATAACCCATGTTGAATTGCTTGTCTTCTCAGTGGGGGTGGATGAGGAGAGAAGAAGGGAGAGAATCTGGAACTCAAAGTTGTAAAAACCAAATGATTAAAAAAATGCTTTTACCTGCAACTAGGAAATAAGATATATAGGCAACGGGGTATAGAAATTCATCTTGCCCTATAAGAAATAAGGGGTAACAGAGTAAAGGGTGGTGAATAGGGGAGATAGAAAAGAGTACAGACTGGGGGAAGGGGTAATCAGAATGTTTGCCATCTTGGAGTGAGGAATGGAGGAAAGATGGAGGGAAAAATTTCAAACTCATAATCTTCTGGAAATGATTGTTGAAAACTAAAAATAAATAAATAAATAAATACCCCCCCCCGAAAATAAAAAAGGATCTGACCATGAAAATATCCATGGTGAAAGGAAAGGTTAAGTAACAAACTCAGAAGAGAACAACTTTGCCAAAACAGCTGCTAGCAAAGCCTCAAAAATGCCAATTCTACATATACTATACAAGAATTCTTAGAATAGCTAAAATAATTATAATTGTGATAATAATAATAGGAATTATAATTATAACAATAGTGGACACCTAGGATCCAAGACGACTGAGTACTTAGGAAATCATCTGTTCTCCCTAAACACTTATAAAATAGTATTGTAAAAAAATTACAAAAAGGCAAAACCAGCAAAATGTCAAGTGAAACAATCTTCTAGCACAGGAAAGTTGGAAGGCAAATAGGAAAGGTTTGTCTTGCTCAGGTAAATGTATGTGCAATCCAGAACAGGAAACAACATAGCAATTCAGGAGAAGACCATGCCTCAACATGTCTCTGAGTCCCAGTGCACCTCTAGCCAGGCAGTCTGGAAAACATCAACACCAGGGTTCCTTATGTGTCTTAGTGAAACCTCAGGTAAGCAGTATTATGCCAACACCAGGACACCCCCTGCCACTGCCCCAATGCTTCAGCATTGGCATGGGAGAACAGGCAGAAACCAAAAACAGGACCCCTATGTGCCTCAGCCATACACCAAGGCAGCTCCCAGACACCTGAAATGTAGGACAATACCAGCCAGCCCAACCCCATCTCTACCTCTGTATAACAACAAGAGAGTTAGTAAGAATCCCCCATCATTATTTAAGTGGAGCATGAGGGTCCCCTGCATGCCTCAGCATAACACCAGGCTAACAGAAAGAAGCTGGAATCACTAATTTCTCACTTTCCAAAACACAGAACCAGGCCAGATCTGTGCAGTCTTAAGAAACTCCAGCAACCACCCACCCACCTACTTATCCCCTCAGGGCAGCACTCACAAACAAATAAGGCCTGCAGCCCTCAGCAGAAGAACCATGACAAAGTGTCTTTTCTGTCAAAGGAACAGAATTCAATTTTCAAAGTAAGCAAAAACACTGGAAGATATTATCAAAAATGAATAATCAAACACAGACACACACACACATACACACACAGAATCTGATCATAGAAAGTTATTATGGTGACAAGGAAGATTAAGACACAAATTCGGGAGAGGAAAAACAATGTCAAAATACCTATATGCAAAACCCCTAAGAAAAATGGAAACTGAGCACAAACACAGAAAGAAGTCATAGAAGAAATCAAAAAGAAGCTTAAAAATCAAATACGAGAAGAAAAAACTGGGAAAAGAGATGAAAGTGATGCAAAAGTATCATGAAAAAATGAGTCAACACCTTGGAAAAAGGAAACAACTCATTAAGAAGCAAAACTGGCCAAATGGAAAAGGAGGTACAAAAGCTCACCGAAGAAAATGAATCTCTATAAATTAGCATTGGGCAAGTAAAAGCTAATGACTCTATGAGACATCAAAAAAATCAATCAAACTAAATCAAAAGAATGAAAAAAAGTGAAAGAAAATACAATATTTCTCATTGGAAAAACAACTTAGTTGATAAATGAGCACTAGAGAGATAATTGCAATACTTTAATGTCATAATAAAAAGGAGGATACGGACATTATACATCAATAAATTATCAAGGAAAACTTCCCTGATATCTTAGAACCAGAGGGTAGAATAGATACTGAAAGAATCCACGGATCTCCTCTGGAAAGAGACCCCTCCCCCAAAAGAAATGTTCAAGGAGCAATATAAACAAACTTTCCTGGGTCAATGGAAAAATATATAAATATTGTAAGGAATCAGAAATAAACAATTCAAATAATGGAGAGTCACAGTCAAGACTGCACAGGACTTAGCAGCAGTGACATTATAAGAACTGAGTTCATAGATGTTCCAGAAGGCAAAGGACTGAGGAATACAACAAAGAATCACTAACTTAGTGAAATTGAGCATAATCAGAAGAAGAAACAAAATTCTCACAGCTCCCATGCAGGCACCCAAAACACCCATAAAAATATAATGTTGGACAAATTCTAGGACTCTCAAACTCAAAAAATACAGAAAGCATATTTCTGGTGGAAGGCAGCTCAGCAGCAGGGGATCATCACAACAGGATGCGTTCCCGAGGACGGCCCAGGTTGAAACCGAAACTGCAGCCAGGCACCAGGGCAGTAGGAAGGAGGCCAGCAGAGCCTCAGCCAGTCCACAAAGAGAAGATCTACAGGCTCCAGCAACTCAACATCTACCAAGGTGTGAAAAATAGGGATTAAAGAAAGGTGTGAATAATAGAGATTAGAAAAAGGCAGCTGGCTGGAGGGGCTCATCCCAGGCCAGGAGCTGAGACCAGCCCAGGGGCAAGGAAGCAGTGCAGGAAGGGCAGAAGCTGTTGTAACCAGTAGATGCCCCCACTAGGCTACTTCAGAGCCCCTGACCTGAGGACTCTGCAGGGGGGGCTGAATCATTTGATCAGAGCCAAGTGCTCTTGGGTTGAGTGACCTGGATCTGGATAGTGGTCTTGGGTGGTGGTCCTGGGGTGCACTTTCAGCAAGTAAAAGCTGGGGGGAGACTTGCAACACTCCCCTAATAGCTATGGCAGCTGGGAAAACCCCAGCGATTTGGGACAGAGGTTTTCCCCCTGGAAGCAGAGTTTCACAGAGCTAAAAAACAAAAACAACCAATTAATTGACTGGCCAACATGAGGAAAAGGAAGCAAAATAAGAACAGCAATAAAACTCTAGAATCCTTTTTATGGACAAAAAGGAACAAAGCATGCAATGGGAGGAAGAAAACACATTCAGAATTCCCACTCCAAATGCTTCCAAGACACTTGAAGAATGCCTAGAAGCTATACATCAACTGAAAAAGGACTTGGAAAACCAAATAAGAGAAGTGGAGGGAAAATTG
>JAQQSW010006681.1:0-13890 GCA_028646575.1 Pseudocheirus occidentalis | reverse complement strand
TTCTCCATGCGAGCTGCGTCTCCCGTCCTGCTCCTCACGCCTTGGCAGATGTGGGGATGCTGGAGGCTGTAGAACCGCTGCAGGCTGCCCCTGCTGCCGAGCTGCCTTCAGCGAGAGCTGTGTTCTCTGTATTTGTGTGAGTCTGAGACTCCTAGACTTTCCTAGACTTTGTCTGGGCTCGTATTTTCTGGGTGTTTAGGGTGGCGGTGTGGGAGCTGCGGGACCTTGCTGCTTCTACGCTGCCATCTTGGCTCCGCCTCCCGATATCTTTTGTTTTTACATCTCCTACATTTCCCAGAATATTTTTCCTTTCCTCTCTCAAAGGTTTCTTTTGGAACCATTTTATTCTTTTCCCATTAGCCTTTGTTGCTATCAAAAGTATATAAATGGGGGCGGCTAGGTGGCGCAGTGAATAGAGCACCGGCCCTGGAGTCAGGAGTACCTGAGTTCAAATCCGGCCTCAGACACTTAACACAAAAAACTAGCCGTGTGACCTTGGGCAAGTCACTTAACCCCAACTGCCCTCCAAAACAAACAAACAAACAAACAAAAAAAAGTATATAAATGAAACAAACAAAAAACCTGTGTTGGTTGAGGAGTTCCCTGTGCATCTACATCTGTTTCATTTTTCATCTCTCCCTTCTCTCTTCATCAGGATTATTTCTTTTTATTTTTTATATAAATTAATTTATTTAATTTTAGTTTTCAACATTTATTTCCATAAGTTTTTTTTGTTGCTTTTTTTGGAGGGGGGGAAGGCTGGGCAATTGGGGTTAAGTGACTTGCCCAAGATCACACGGCTAGTAAGTGTTAAGTGTCTGTGGCTGGATTTGAACTCAGGTCCTCCTGACTCCAGGGCTGGTGCTCTATTCACTGTGTCACCTAGCTTCCCCTACTTCCATAAATTTTAAACTTTCTCTGCCTCCCTCTCCTACCCTTGCCCCAAGATAGCATGCAATCCAATATAGGTTCTACATAAACATTCTTATTAAACATATTTTCACATTAATCATGTTGTGTAGAAGAATTATAATGAATGGGAAGAACCATGAGAAGGAAAAAAAAAACAAAGCTAAACTAAAAAAAGATGCTTTGATCTGCATTCAAATTCCTTATTTCTTTCTCTGGATGTGGATGGCATTTTCCATCATGAGTCATTTGGAGTTGCTTTAGGTCCTTGCATTGCTGAGAAGAGCTAAGTCTATCAAAGTCAGTCATGAGGCAATGTGACTGTTGCTGTGTACAATGTTCTTCTGGTTCTGTTCACTTCACTCAGCATCAGTTCATGTAAGTCTTTCCAGATTTTTCTGAAGTCTGTCTGCTCCTCATTTCTTATAGTACAATAGTATACTATTACATTCGTATACCACAACTTGTTAAATCATTCCCCAATTGATGGGCATCCCCTCAATTTCCAGTTCTTGGCCACCACAAAAATTGCTGCTATAAATATTTTTGTACATGTGGGTCCTTTCCCCATTTGTATGATCTCTTTGGAATTCAGCCCTGCAAGCGGTATTGCTGGGTCAAAGGGTAGGCCCATTTTTAAAGCCTTTTGGGCATAGTTCCAGATTACTCTCCAGAGTGGTTGGATCAGTTCACAACTCCACCAACAATGCATTGGTGTTCCAATTTTCCCACATCTTTGACAGCAATTATAATTTTCCTGTTTTGTCATGTTAGCCAATTTGATAGGTGTAATGTGGTACCTAAGAATTGTTTTGATTTGCATTTTTCTAATCAATAGTGATTTAGAACATTTTTTTCATACTACTATTTCTTTTTATATTTTCGGAACTTTATTCCTGAGAGTTTCTTATCCTTCCTGGGCTGGCTTTCCCTACTGAATTTTAGTTCATGGCTTCCTATCCTATCTTGAAAGCCTTTGAATTTTGATCTCTCAGAATCTAGGCTTTAGGTTAGGCTATGTTTCAGTGGATAGAGTGTTGGACCTCGCATCAGGAAGACCAGAGTTTAATTCTGTCATCAGACACTTACTAGCTGTGTGGCCCTGGGCAAGTCACTTAACCTCTATTTCCGCATCTATAAAATGGGGATAATAATATCCCCTCTCTCTCAGAGTTGTTGTGAACATCAAAGAAGATACCATTTGTAAGGTACTTTGCAAACCTTAAAGCATTATCTAAATACTATTATTATTTATCACAAATCATAAGACAGGGGAGTATTTCTTCCCAAGATTTCCATTATTTCTGCTGCAGTGAATTTCAACTTACTGGCCAGAATCTAGTCCATAAGAACTTTCCCCACTTCATTGCTTTCTCTACTTTTTGAAGTATGAAATTTTTCTCCACTTAAAGCAAGGCAATAATTTATTTGCTACTTTGCTTTTAAAAGGCAGCGAAAATACTCTAGCACAGCAGTTCTCAACCTGTGGGTTATATTCAATTTGTAACAATGAAAATACATCCTACATATCAGATATTTACATTATGATTCATAACAGTAGCAAAATTACAGTTATGAAGTAGCAATGAAAATAATTTTATGGTTGGGGGTCACCACAATGTGAGGAACTGTATTAAAGGGTCACGGCATTATTGCTCTAGGAGATGTACAGATGATTGACATCTAGAATGAGTCCTAGATCATACCTTTCTGCTAGACTCATAATATATTTCTTTCATTCTTTATCTATTTCTTCATTTTGTCCTGTTGTTAGAAGGCAGATGCAGCTGGACCCAATGTATGAGGCTTGTTACTGCAAGTTAGAAGAACTAAGAGTTGTGGAGCTTAGACTTCCTGGTACAATGTTATTAAAAAGGTTTCAGTGGAGTGACAGTGGTTCAGGAAACATGAATTATTCACAGATAGTCCACTTTTGAATTGTTGGCTTCTGACACTACCATGTGCCTGAAAGTGTCCTCCCAAAGATTACCCATCATTTTTTCACTGCTAAGTCTGATGGCCTCTTTTTTTTAACGATGTTCTCCATAACTACTACCACTTTTGTCACTATCGGCTCTCTCCATCCTGGTTTTTGTGACATTGTTCTTTCCTTGTCCTCCTCCTACCCCTCTGACTGTTCCCCCATAGTCCCTTTTGCTGGGTCATTAGCTCCCTTCCATCTTGGATCTACCCCAAAGCTTTGTCCTGAGACCCTTTTTTTCTTTTCCCACTATCATTGTTATGCAGATAACTCTCAGACTCCTCCATTCAGCATTTAAAGCCCTTCTTAATCTGGCTCTAGATTACCTTCCCAGATTTATTTTATGTTCCTCCCCTTCACTTCTACTACTTAGCATGTCCAGCCAAATGTTATGTGCTTTTCCTTGAGCTTGGCATTCCATCTCCTTCCTTCCTGCCTCTGTTCAAGCCATTCCATGTGCCTGGAATGCACTTCATCATCACCTCAGTTGGGTGTAAAGTCCTAGAGGACACGGGGCACTTTTCCTTTTGTTCTTGCATTTCTCTGTCCTGTAGTATCTTGTACAAAGGTCAAGAATAGGGACGGGAGGGACCTGTGATTTCATTGATTTAGGAAGCTCTTGGAGAAGGATTTCCTCTATGAATGTGGATTGGCACCTTCTCTGCAATTTGAAGTTTTAGAGAGTGACTGATAGGTTAAATAATTTGCCCAGGGTCACACAGCTGGTATGTGTCAGAGGCAAGACTTGAACCCAAACTTTTTTGGGTATAGAACCAAGCTTTATACCTACTACAAATTGAATTTTGACTCTGTGTGCTGTGCTGTTTCCATCATCCTACCTGCTGCTCTGTTGGTTCCCCAATATTCTGACTGATCTTTTGCCTTTTCTTCAATTTTTCAGTTTCACTAAAACCGTATTTTTCCTTTTGTCTAAATTTTTGATTCATTTCTCTTTTTATTATTGATAATTTTAATTGGATAGTTTCCAATTGAATAAAATATTTTGGGTTACAATTTTTTGATGCTATGCCAAATAATATTGTATTAATTCTCAATACCTATACATTTCTGTGAGAGGTTGATCATGAGTAACTTTTAGCTTTGTCATAATGTTTTTGTTGTTTTAATAGAATTTATTTTGTTTAGCAGGAAATACTATTACTCACACTAACAAGAATTTCCTCAGTGCTATATAGTGACTTAACAGACTGCCCAGAGTGCGTGCAAGCTGTGTCTTTATTACAGGGCAAGAATTGTTCTTGCTTTGGAAGAAACACCTGTGTAACTTTATTCCGATTATTAGGGAAACACTAACTCTGTGATTTCTGAAAAGTGCATGCTGTGTGTTCCCAGTAACAGGTAGAATTTTACTTCCACTCTTCAAAATCATTTAAAAGGTCTTTTTCCATATGAACTCTCATCTAGCCATGCCTTCTTCTCTCTGTACTTTGTGCTCTTGGTTTTTTAAATTTAAGTTTGGAACTTTGGACTTTTCCCTTTTAGCTTTCCCCTTCTTAGATTCAGCTCATTATTCCAGCCGAATAGGATCTTCCCAGATGTCAGTTGTGCAATCCAGTATCTGTCCCAGCTTTGTGCCATCTGCAGACTTGATAACAGCACCATGTATGATTTCACCCAAATCATTAATAAAAATGTAAAAGAAATAAAAATGAAAAAAGCTCTTGCAGTATGGTTGTTCAAATGGTTTTGAATCCACTTAATTAGATTAATATCTAACCCATATTTTTCCATTTTGCCTGAAAAAAACATATAGACTTGTAAAATACTCTGCTGAAATCTAACCATAGAATGTCTGCAGCTCTGGCCTTTTTTTTTTTTTAAATCAATGCAGACTGGTTCATAGTTATTACTGCTTTACTTTATGGACTCATAAATCATCCCTTTAATAATGAATGTAAGACAGCCAGAGAAAGAACTATAGGATCTGAATGCAGATCAAAGCATACACTTTTCTCTTTGTTTTGTTTGTTTTTTCTTCCTTGTGGTTCTTCTTTCACAACATGACTAATATGGATGTTTAATATAATTATGTGGGTATAGCCTTTATTATATTGCATCCTATCTTGGAGGAGGGGGAAAGGAAGGGAAGGAGACAAATATTTGGAGCTCAAAATCTTATGAAAGTGAATGCTGAAAATCATCTTCACATGTAATTGTTAAAAATAAAATGCTATTAAGTGGAAAAATAATAAATGTGAGAATTTTGTCAGAAGTTAAAGAATCATATTGATCTCATTGGATTTATATTTATATGCATTAATAGCTTTTTTTCCTGTCAACAACAACAAACATTTATTAAGCACTTACTATGTGGGTTACAAAGAAAGACAAAAATCACAGTTCCTGCCCTCAAGGAGCATTTATTCTGATGATGAAAATAACACCCAAATAACTGTACATAAAAGGTATATAAAGAGATGGAAAACCAGGATGGGGTTTGATCTGAGTCTTGAAGGAGAGAAACAGAGGCAGAGTTGACCTAGCATGAGGAATAGCCATTGAAAAGGCCTACTGTGGGGCAGCTGCTGGTGCATTGAACTGAATACTGACCCTGGAGTCAGGAGGACCTGAGTTCAAATTCAACCTCAAACACTTGACACTTAACTAGTTGTGTAACCTTGGGCAAGTCATTTAACCACAATTGCCTTACCTTTCCCCTTCTAAAAAAAAAAAAAGAAAAGGCATGAAATGAGGAACTAGAGTGATGTGTTTGAGGAAGAATAACATCAGCTAGTCTGGCATTGTTAGATCAGGGAGCCAAGTAAAGTACTTGGGAGAAGTAAAGGTAACTGGAATGACTGGAAGAGTTCGAGCCCCCTAGTATGAAGATGGGAAATGGGCAGGACAAAACAATGAAGCTCACTGAGGAAGCTTGAGAGGTAACGGCCACCAGGAGCTGGGCTGCTGCCTGCCCCTTTTCAGCATTTTTTTTTAGATTACATTTTTTCCCAAGATTCTTTTTTTGTTTGCACAAGATGAGCAAGTATACAAATAACTTCAGCAGATGCAATATCTTCTCATTAATATTCATAGCAATATAAAATCTTCTCCGGAAATATTAGTTTTCTTCATAATAACTAATAAATACTTGTCCATTTGCCTACTATGGGTTGACCACTGTACTAAGTGTTGCAAATTACGAGAAGGGACACAGTCCACAGGGTGCTGACTTGGGGTGTGGCAGGGAATAAACACTTGTAATATTGCTAAATGAGGTGCCTTCCTGGTTTTTTTTTTTCCATTTAAGCTGAACAAATAAAAAGTCAAACATCCCAAACTAATTTTTAAAAAATCTAATTTAGATGCCTCATCAAGAAAAAGAAGCTTCAAAGAAAGAAGTCATTCTTTTGGCAAAGATGAAACATCCAAATATTGTAAAATTCTTCACATCTCTTCAAGGTTTGTTGGTTTGTTTTTTTTTTTCCTGATTTATAGGTGCATATATATTGTGTTGTTTAGGCAGTAGTTCCTGGAAGCTGTGGCTAAATTAAATTTTTATAAGTTCAATTTCTCCCACTCACCTTACATTTCAAGGGCTACTTTATCTTAGTTTCTGATTTATTAACCTTCAGTTGGCAATGGTTCCTAGAATTATTTTAATTCCAAATTTCTGTGCTGCCTCCTGACTTCAGGAAGTACCAGGCACAGCGCTTTGCACACAGAAGTTGCCTAATAAATGTATGTTGAAAAAATGAACAAATAACCATCTACCCGGGCTGTTCCCCATGGTACAGAGATAGAGCACTGGGTCTGGAGTCAGGAAGACTTGAACTCAGATCTAGCCTCAGACACTCTTTGTATGACACGGGGTAAGTCACTCAACCACCATCTGCCTCAATTTCCTCATCTGCAAAATGGAGATAATAATAGCACCTATTTCCCAAAGTTGTCGTGAGAATCAAATGACAATCATTGTGGAACACCTAGCACAGTGCCTGGCACATGGTAAGCGCTATATAAGTATTAGCTATCGTGATTATTAAAAGCTTAAATGTCCTATGGGGTGCTATTATTTTGAAAAAGTCCTTTAGTGAATATTGTAGGATTACTATACTGTACACTCTCTGGGGCAGCTAAGTGGTACAGTAGAGAACTCGCACTGGGCTTAGAATCAGAGACTCGTCTTCCTGAGTTCAAATCTGGTCTCTGACATTTACTAGCTGTGTGACTCTGGGCAAGTCACTTAACCCTATTTACCTCAGTTTGTAAAAAAACTAAAATTTTACAGATGAAAAATTTACATCTGTAAAATGGGCTGGAGAAGGAAATGACAAATCACTCCAGTATCTTTACTAACAAAACTCCCAAATGAGGTCACAAAGAGCCTGAAACAACTGAGCAACAACAAAAACATAGACTTTTTGTGAAACTCCATCTTTAATTCAAGCAGCAGACTAGCCAGTCCATCCAGGCTGTGCTCAATGCCTAGAATGCACGCCCTTCCTCACCTCTCCTCCTTAGAATCCCTCATTATTTTTCGTGGCTGAGGGCAAATGCCGCCTCCCACACATCTCCAACATTCTTTCCACTTGCTGTAGCAGCTTCTGCCTTGTAATGTGGCTGTTTGTGTTTGTCTCATCCGCCTTCCCAAAATGATGAATTCCTTGAAGTCAAGGAAAGATCATGTTCTACTCATGCTGGTGTCCTACAGTGTCAATCGCAGTGGCTTGCATGTAGGAGAGAACTGATAAATATTTATGGAGTGGAATTGTACATCTACGCATCCCTCACAATGTGTCTAGTGTGCATTCAGTAATAACAGGAACAGCTTACATTTTGGACAGCGTGTCCCAGAAGCCTTAGCGTAGCCTTGAGCTCATCAGTGTTTTACAAAGTGATTTATCCCTTTGTAAAAAGGGAGACAAAGAATGCAAGTTCAACACTTAGACTCTTGGGATACATTGTATTAGTGTGTATTTGGTGAGAGCAAATTTTAAAGAGAAAAAAATAGCAAAGAACTACTACGAGTGATAATAGAGGAAGAAGAGGGAAGTTCAGTTATTTCAGTCATGTTCGACTCTTTGTGGCCCCTTTTGAGGTTTTCTTGGCAAAGATACTGGAGTGGTTTGCCATTTCCTTCCACAGCTCATTTTACATGTGAGGAAACTGAGGCAAACAGGGTGAAGTGACTTGCCCAGAGTCACACAGCTAGCAAGTGTTTGAGGTCAGATGTGAACTCAAGATTGGCTTTTCCCGATTCTAGGTCTAGCCCTCTACCCATGGTGCTAGCTGCCTGCCCCAAAAAGGAAGTAGGGGAAAAAATGGGAGAGGAAGAAGAGGTGCTTTCTCCCCCCCCCCCCCATCCTCTGTAGGCTTTTTTGGATTAAGGTGTGAGGAATGTGCTCCCATTTCATTCATTCACTCAACAGCATATGGTGGTTTATGAACTGGATTTAGAGTCGGAAATATGAGCTTGACTATGAACTTGACCACTTATTTACCAATTGGGCAAGTTATCTAACCTTTTTTTCAGCCTCAGTTTGACGACAAGAAGATAGAGAACCAGAGACACATGTGGCTACCTCTCTATTGTTTCTCCTTTTCCTTCTTTTCTACCATTTTTCTTAGGCTATATTTATTTCTATTTCATTCTTTTCCTTCCTCCTCCTGCTGCTCCTTCTGCTTGAAATTTGTTCTCACCAAATACATGCTAAATTTGAACAATCTGTTTGATGATGTACAGTACAGAGCCTCTGACTAATGCAAACTTTTATTTATATTAAACACTTCTCAGTCTGGGGCAACATATTAATTTTCTGATCACTCTCACCCTTAGGTCTGTACTGCTCACCCCCACTCATATATCTGTATTGATCACCCCCACCCTTACATCTATGTTGATCACCCCTCAGTCATCTGTATTGGCGGATCATGTAAATTTGGATAACTTAAAAGTAACTTCTTTGGCAAAAGGTTGGGGATCCTTGGCCTAAGTAGGGGTTCTTAACTTGGGATTCATAAACTTGATTTTTAAAATAAATATTTTGATGCTTATTTTTCAATATAATTGAAAATTCCTTTATAATTACAATTCCTTTGTAATCCTATGTATTTTATTTTATACATTAAAAACGTTATTCTGGTAAAGGATCTATAGGCTTTACCAAACTCCCCAAGGGGCCTGTGACACACAAAAAAGTTAAGAAGCATTGGCCTAGAGCATAAAGTCCAAGTCTGTTAGCCTAGTATTCAAAGCCCTCCACTATTTGTCGGCAGACCTACCATTTTCCTTGACTGTCCTTCTCTGCCTTTCTTTAGGAACTCTGCACTCTAGACATTCTGCTTATGGAAAGAAACATTTTCTGGAATTTCTTGTCTCCGTGCCTTTTGAATGCCTTCACCCTTCTTTTTGCCTCCTAATCTTTTCAGACCCAATTTAAATACCACGTTTTCCAGGGATCCTCTCTTTGATCACCCTGGCCTAAAACATATCTTTTGAATTTCTACAGCACTTTCTGTTCATATTGAGTCAGAGTGCATACTAGATGGATAGTTGGACTTGGAACTGGCAGACATGAGTCTGAATTCTACCTCCTACACTTAACTATAAGCTCTGTGATTTTCTGCATGTCATTTACCTATTAAATTTCTGTTTTTTCAGTTGTAAAATTGAGATGATGACCAAATCTGCCTCACAAGGTTGTTGTAAGGACTGTAGGAAATAATATATATAAACTGCTTTGCAAAACTTAAAATCTATATAAGTGTAAGCCACTATCATCATCATCATCATCATCATCATCATCATCATCATTAGCTAAGTGGAACAGTAGATGGAGTGCTGGACTTGGAGTCAAGACATGAGTTCAAATTTGACCTCAGACACTTACCACCTGTGTGACCCTGGACAAGTCACTTAGCCTGTGTTCGTCTCAGTTTCCTCAACCACAAGATGAGGGAGATAATAGCATTGATCTTGCAGAGTTGTTGTGAGGATTAAATGAGTTAGTACTTGTCAAAAAAAAGAAAACTATTTTCAAAAAACCTTAGCAGAATGCCTGATACGTAGTCAGTGCTGTATAAATCCTTATTTCCCTTTCCTTTGTGATCTTCTGAAAATTAACTTTTAATTTTAGCTAGTGCAAAGGTGTTGTTGTCATGGTGGTGGTCTTGCTTTTCAGTCCCACTCTTTGTGGCCTCATTTAGGGTTTTCTTGGCAAAGATACTGGAGGAATTTGCCGTTTCTTTCTCCAGCTCATTTTACAGATGAGGAAACTGAGGCAAACAACATCAAGTGACTAGCCCAGCGTGTCCGAGCTTGCTGAGTGTCCCAGCTAGTAAGTGTCTGAAGCCAGATTTGAACTCAGGAGAGTGAGTCTTTCTGACTCCTGGCCTGATTCTCTGTATATATATACCACCTAGCTGCCCCTGTGTACAGAGACACCTGTATGATTAAATCATGCTACCATATTTAACTTGACCCATGCTCTGTAATCCAGCAACTCTGACCATGTTGCTGTTTCTCACACAACGTTCCATGCCCTGACTTTGTGCCTGTTCTCCATGCCTGGGCTGTTTTCTCTTCTTGTCTCTGCCTCATGGCTTCCTTTAAGATTCAGCTCAATTCCACCTTTTGTAAGAGGTCTTTCCTAGTCTTTCCTATTACAAATGCTTTCCTTCTGAAATTTTCCCATCCATCTTTTCAAGTCTGAGTTAGACATCACAGCCATGCTGTTTGCTCAAGCTGGTAATAATAAGATACCCCTCAAACCTCACATAAAACTTTTTAGAAATTCTCTAATGCAATTATCATTTAATAGGATTAGGGGGTGAACTTGTGATTTCAATGGGATAGGGAACTCATGGATGAAGAAGCCCCCTTCCCATCAAATGCAGGTGAGCACCTTTGCAGTAGCTTAGCTATTAGTGTTGTCCGCCCTAGATCACTTAGAAGTGAAGTGAGTTGTCCAGGTTCACACAGCCAGTAAATGTCCAAGATATTCCTGATTTTCAAAGAAGTCTCACTATGTATGATACCACAGTGATTCTCATGTTATAATATTGTATATTATAGCTATCTGTGTTGCTATCATATTCAGTTGTATTCTAAATTCCTCTACCAAATTGCAAGTTCTTAGAAAGTGGGAACTGTATCATCTAAACTTTGTATCTGGGCTTGCACCAAGCACCAAGCACCTAGCATAGAGAGAAAGAGACAGAGACAGAGACACAGAGGAGAGAGGGTAGAGGGCAGAAATTTCTCCATATCTTTCCAATCTATTTCTCCATATCTGCCACAATAACTTTTTTTGGGGGGGGAAGGGGACCCAAGCACAGGAATGTATATGAATTCCTTTTAGGATTTAATTTGATTAGATTTGACTCATTATTCTAGACTATTGCGATCTTTTTGGATTTCCATTCTTTACTTGATGTATTAGCTATCCCTCCCTGCTTTCACATCATCTGCAAATCTGATGCACATACCAAATATCAGTTCCTCTCTCTTATCCATTCCTGAAGTAAGCCCAGCTGTTATTTATGCCTGTGTGACCAACATCAGGCACCATCATTCACCTGATGGGAGCTACCCATCAGGAAACACAGTACGTGGGAAGAAATAACAAGCTTGCTATAGAGAACTTGCCCTGTAATGTCAACCTTTCTTCAATGATAGGAGCATAAATCTGGGCAGGAAAAAGTGGTAGAGGGAGTCATAAATATAATTATGGACTCTCTACTACAGTATTACTGAAATACCTCATTATGATGTAGAGGTGACCTGATTTCTTGAAGGCTCTCATAGCAAGCTCATGCTCTGACAATTCTTACCAATCCAGAAAGGTTTTGCATATGGGCTCAATGATGGATTGTGTGCCTATTAGATTCAAGGACCAGCTTAGCCAAGTTCATAGAAGCTCAGCACTACAAGGTTGACTAATAAGTTTTTGGCCAAAACCACTGGTTAAATCTTCTAGGAGGCAAGGAGTGATTTTTGAGCTATACCAGTGTAAGGAGTAGACACACAGATGAAATAACTTTTTCTTAAAGTATCAACAAATTCTGTTTCTTTGTTTTAAAAATGGAAAGTACATCTTGTCTTTGGTGTTTTTATAAATTATTTTGGGAGGTAGATTTCTAATGAGAAGATATTTTAATTATACTTTAGAATACTTTGCCTTTAAAGAATTAACACATATAGGAAAGTCATTCCAGTAAATGAAATAATGCCCCTTTTTATTCTTATAGAGATGAATAAATTATATATTGTAATGGAATATTGTGATGGAGGAGATCTTATGAAGAAGATCAGTAGGCAACATGGAGTGCTCTTTGATGAGGACCAGGTAAAAGATTCTAATGGGGGTTATAATAGGTATGCTACCAATAGCTAGTATCTGAGAGAAAAAGAGAGAGAGGAAGAGAGGGAGACACACACAGAGAGAGACAGAGTCAGAAGCACAGAGAGACAGAGACACACAGAGAGACAGAGACAGAGACACACACAGAGAGACAGAACAGAGAGAGACAGAGACAGATACAGAGAAAAAGAGACAGAGACAGATATGGAGAAACAAACACAGAGACAGAAAGAGACACACAGAGAGACACAGAGACAGAGTCAGAAACAGAGAGACAGAGACACACACACAGAGACAGAGACACAGAGACAGAAACAGAGACACAGAGAGAGACAGAGACAGAGACAGAGAGACAGAGAGAGACAGAGACAGATACAGAGAAACAGAGACAGAGACAGAGAGAGATTTGCTTTTATAATTCTGAAACTGGATTGTTGTGCATGTCATTTGTGGGTGACCCCTCAAATTAGACTGCAGTGAGTTAGTCAGTGTTCTGGACAAATACCGTTTGACCAAGAATGCATTCACAGTTGTGGATATAGTGACTCTCTCATTGAAAATGGAGTCATTTAGACTAAAAGAATGTTAGCATTCTCAGAATATCCAGCCTCCCCTTTGCCTGCCCAAGTTTGTATGTGCTATTAAGATAAATATTTCCCTTTTAAAATAAGAACCTGGAAACATTTAAAAACAAAACATTATAAATACAGCATATTAACCTCTTGACTTGGTTTTATTTGTTTTCCCATTGGGGTAACTGCCTTGTAATAGCTATGCAACTTTGCTAGTGAGGGGAAAAACCCTCTTCTGAGAAAATGTCATTTTAGTTTCACTGGTTATTAAGAGAAGAGAGAGAAGGAGTGAAAAATAATGACCTCTTTTCTCATCCCCACTCTGTGTACCACATATTTTTAATACATACAGAGTTTTTGTTGAAGTCCATTTGGGAGCTCTGGTCATGGAAGAGATATGTGCCTCTGTGGAGAGCAGTAAGAATCAGTCAGGATGATGGATGCTTAATGTTCTGCATTAAAGCACTACCCAGTAATGTTATCTTCATCTTTTCTGAGCTCTTTTTGTTACATTTTGTTATTTAAGACCATCATGATCTCATACATTGCCTCCAGTTCTGTTGTTAAATATTTCCAATATGAATAAGCAATCCATAGATCTCAAGCCATTGTGAATTTATTCAAGCATTCTTCCTCTGCTCTTGGAGGAGCATATTATTTCTGGATTTATGGAAAACATGTCTCCTCTTCTCCTATGTGTGCTATTTCTGCTGTATTTATATAACTGCCCTTCGTTGTTAAAGTTCGGGCCACATTTCATCTTGATAAAAGAGCCTCCAGAATTACAATTTAAGATTTTGTCTCTGGAGCATACCTGACTGTATTTCTCCCCTTTTTCTGTATTTAATATGACAAAGAAACAAACACATGCTTGTGAATTAGTAAAATTTAAGTGTCATCTCTACAGACATGGAGTGCATACTGAAAAGAACCCTGGATTTCATGAGAAGAAATCAACAAAATAAGAAGCTAAATGAGGTGTTAAATGTGGAATAAAACCAGATTCTAAAATCTCCCATTCTTGTTCTCCATATTTTCTCTTACTCCAAAAGAAAACACAACTGAGATGCAACACAGTTATCAGGAATAAGAAAATAGCATTGCA
>JAQQSW010006680.1:0-13891 GCA_028646575.1 Pseudocheirus occidentalis | reverse complement strand
GCTCACTGAAAGCGCACCCCAGGACCACCACTCAAGACCACGATCCAGATCCAGGTCGCTCAACGCAAGAGCCTCGATGAGTCGCGTCAGCCCCCCTGCTATCTGCAGGCCGAGGGCTCTGAAGCAGCCCCGTGGAAGCCGCTGCGGCTCTCAGCCGTTCCTGCTGCAACAGCCGCCTCCCACTGCCTCCTTGCCCTGGGAGCAGTTTGGCCAGACCGCTCTTCTCCTCCCCAGTTAGCAAAATCCACTGACCTTTCTCTTAGCCTTTTCTTCTTCTGGCCTGATAAGTGTGGTAACTCTGCCTCCAGTGCAGCTGATCTCCTCTCCTATAGCCGTGGTTCCCTGCCCGATGCCCCAGGGCCTGAGCTGGCTGGGTTTTGGCTGGGGGTCCCAGACTGCTGCGAAGAGCCCTGCCTGCTGCGATGCCTGTAGCAACAGACGTGCTTTCTGTCTTGTGGAGAGTTTTGGAGCTTCAAAATCCGTTTAGCGTCCCATTTTATGAGTTTTTTAGCGTGTTTGTGTGGGAGCTGTGGTCCTTTGCTGCTTCTACACCGCCATCTTGGCTCCGCCGAAAATTCAACTTTTTAAGGCATTTTTCTCCTCATTAGCTTTTTGGGCCTCTGTTGCCATTTGAGTTAGTCTTTTTTTTAAGGTGCTATTTTCTACAATCAGATTCTCTTACCATGATATTCTTGCATCATTTTCATTTCTCTTATCAATTTTTCCTCTACTTCTCTTATTTGGTTTTCAAAATCCTTCTTAAGCTGCTTTATTGCTTGTAGGAAGTCTATGTCTTTCTTAGAAGCTTTTGGTGTGGTAGTTCTGAATGTGTTGTCTTCCTTCCACTTGATGCTTTGATCCTTTTTGTCCCCCAAAAATGGAATCTAAAGTTGGATTTCTGGGCTTTCTTTGCTTCCTTTGCCTGCTCGTGTTGCCAGTAAATTACTTGGCTTTAGGGTTCATTAGAACTCTGTTTCCTGAGGGGAGAGCTTTGTCCCAAATCACTGGGGTTTTTCAGCTAGGATGCCACAGTCTCTGCAGCCCCCACCAGTTTTGTTTCACTGATCACACACCTCAGGACCACCACCCATGATCCCAGTAGTGGGCAGTTAAGGCAAGAGAACTTAACCTCTGAATGATCACTTGGCCCCCTGCAATCTGTAGGTCGTGAGCTGTGAAGCAGAAGCATGGCAGCAGTGGCAGACGACTTCTCTCCCTGGAAGCAGATGGCAGGACTCTCTCACCCAAATTTAATTGAGTTGCACTGACCTTTCACTTGGACCTTATATCTTGTGGGTTGATAATTCTGGAAAATGCCACAGCTGTTATTGATCCACTTTCCTGAAAGCTCCACCCAGGGCTTGTTCTGGCCACTCTAGGGCTCCAACTGAGGTGCTGGTCTGGGCTCCCAGAGTGCTGCAATGAACCCTTTCCCATAATCCTGCCAAGCTGCCTTCAGCAGGAGCTTTGTTACTCTGTAATTTTGTGGGTTCTGGAGTTCTAAAAGTTTTTAGTCATATTTTTATAGGTATTTGAAATGGTTATGTGGGGAGCCACAGAATTCTCCAGCTTTTAAGCTGACATCTTGTCTCTGCCCCCAAAATTTTGTGTTCTCTGTCCCTTTTAGTCAATTGTGTGATGTTAACATGTGTTCTACTGTGAAATATATGTATATATATGTATATTATTCCATAAATTAACCCATGTATTGTTGGACTACAGGCTACAGATATTTGATAAGAAGATTTTACTGCTCTTTCAATTTCTTCAGTCTTCTGATGGCAGATTTTACTGTGACTGCAGAGGTGGTATTATAGGTCCATGCACCACCAACTACTGTTTTCATACAGGATCCACAATGCCAGATACCCACTACCCATTTCTTCATTTTGATCTTGTCACAGAAGGAGCAGGTATATTTGGCATGCTGGCTAACTTCAATTTTCTTCACAATTTTTCAGAGGGATGCACAATAATGTGTTCCATATTTACCAACAATTCTGACCTTCTTGGTTCTTTTAGCCATGTTAGCAGCACTGGGGCTGGAGCTTGGAGAGGCTACTGTGAAATATTAACATGAAAACATGTTTGTTCCATGAAAATACATCCACAAAGTATACTCTCAATGTATTTGTTGATTGTTCTTCTAAAAATTGAACACAGATCAGAATGTATGTACCTGGATGAGTAGTTACTGATATTTTCTAATATGCACATATACACATATACATACACTTACATATATGTATACATATACACATACATGTTTTATGTAGTTTCTACTCTCTCCTTTATTAGATTTTAAGTGCACTAAAAGACTATCTTTAGCTGTTTAAAGTAATATGTGCGTGTGGTCACACTTAAAATCTTAAATGTAGTAAGTGAACAATGACAGAAATTCTCTCCATATAAACAATCATGTACAGTGAATTTTATAATCACCTTACAAGAAGTTGGCACCAAGTAGGAAGTACAAATTGTGCAAATTCTATATAAGCTGAAGAATGAGTAATTTGAGAAGTGGTCCAGATTGACAAAAGGATGATACTTGAGTTCCAAAGAAAGAGAATACTAACTATGTTTGTATGATAACTTGTCAAGTTCAAACTGAGAAGAATGAAAAGGTATGAATTGTACAGTCCATTACAAAATGAAATATATAAATATCCTTAATGACGTTGTTTTAATATTCCCTATATAATATATTTAAATCCACTTATATATCCTTGAACTTTGATTTTCTGACAAATTGTTGTTAGAAGTTTATAGAACTATCAATGTTCTTGTGTGTTTATGTGTTGTTTAAAGTATTGGTGTGTTCAATGTAAATGAATTAAAAACCCTAAAATTATTCTAGAAACACAGAAAATAGAAAAAAATTTAATGTCAAGCCTGATGATAGAAGGTCTTCTCAGAAATAATTTAAACATTGAAGGAAGTTATAAATTAATTGTTGTGTGCCAAAATAATTCACTATTGATTAGTGTTTAAGAATTCAGTCTTGACCCTTCATAAGTTTCAGCTATCTCACTTTATGTAATCATTTTACCTTTGTGAACACAAATCATATTTGAAGAAGGAGAATGTGTCAGTGCCTGGATATCTTTGGTAACAGTCTGAAATATACAGGGAGGAGGGTTTCCTCGTTTCCCAATGTGCATTTATTCAAGTTCCTTACATTAATGTAAATATATTGTTTTTCTTCCCTCCATATTTGTTATTCTCATCTTTATTTTGTCCTTACAAAAGAAAACTCAGTCAACAGCTTTTAAGTGTGTTAACCAGTACAATAATTATGCTGCATTCATCAACTAAGATTTATTGTTTTGCTATCTTAGAAGTAATTTGATTTTCTAATCTTTTTTTGTTCCTCATCAGCATGAGAAAAACTGCAATCAAACATTGTTTTGAAATGGTATACCTGCCAGTAATCCTTGGAAAAGTAAGGTCCCTCTTTCATACATATTTAAATGTAAGCAGACCAGCATGTCTGTGGCCTTTACTTGGAATGACTTTACTGACTCCTTAACAATGCATATTGTCTCACACTCTGAGGCTTCAGATTATATATAACATTGGTACCATAGTACGGCAAATACAGAGGAAATTCAAATATCCTTTTTTCATTGTTTCTTTAAAGTCCTACATAAAGTCCTAAAGAAAGATTAAAATATAAAACTTATATTGTTTATGCTATTTTGGAAAAAAAAATTTTAATAAAAAGAAACAATAAAAAAAATTCTACTTAGAAATTTAAGTTTAAATTAATTTACCATCAATGACCCCATTAATTAAGATTAATTGCCCTTTAATCCATTAATTACCCAGTTTTTTGTTTCATATTTTTAATCAGTATTTATCTGACTTTCCACCTTTCTCTGTTTTCTATCTCTTTATCTTTACCTGTTTCTCAGGTTTTTTATTGCCTGTCTCTTTGTCCCTTTATCTCTCTTTCTCTTTTCCTCTTTTCTGTCTTTGTCTCTGCTTTTTTTTCTCTCTACATATATCTCTTACTATCCCTCATTTCTATTCCTTTCTTTTTCACCATCACCACTAGCAATAGCAATAGTTCCTTGATTCATGTTAGATTTTTCATTGGACTGTCAGCTGACAGAGTATCTAAAGTGTAGAAAACATAATTTCAAATCAGGAGAAAGGCTATAAAATATTGCTTTTCGTTAATTTCAGATACCCATTTATATTCAAGAACCTAGAATAGGTGTCAAAGACTTCTGGGAAGTGACATCCTTTTAAAATGTTAAACAGCTGGAAATCAAGAAGTGACCAATTGATCACTAAACTCTGACTTCAAGTGACTATAAAGACAGGCTTTTAACTACTTTGCTGCTGAAACACCTTGCATTAATCTTATGTAATTATGCTAAAATATTAAATACAGCTCAATGAGAATAATGACCTTCAGTTATAATGGGATCCTACATTCTCTTGAGTTTTCTCTAGAATAGTCAGAATACATGCTAACAGAAAGGAATATTGAATTTTAAAAGCCACATGTGTACATCTGAATGAGACTGAAGTAACCAATGCTAATTTTTTATACAGTAGGACAAGAAAATAAGGATGTCTGACGTATAACATGAATTTTGCTTGAAAAATATTTTTCCTGGATTTTCATTTCTCAAATTACATGTTTTCTACTGTCTATACCAATGAATCACAATTATATTCTCCTGTAATATTAGCAAAAGGTTCATATTACAAGAATTGTGTATTTTTACCCCTACTTTAAACAGGAGAAAACTGAGGCTATGAAAGATTCAGTGACTTTCCCACAGTTGCGCATCTAGCAAGTGTCTTAGATAGGATTTTAGGCTTCCTGACATGATGTTCTGTGTATTATATAAACTGTTTTCCTATGGGTTTTCACAATATAATAAATACTAGTTGATTATAGTTTGTTAAAAGATACCAATGCCTATAATGGTAATGGGATTTGAAGATCTTTCATCCCTCTTGTATTGGCAAACAAACAGGTACTTAGGACCTTGGTTCAAGTTCATGATTGTATCAAGTATCAAGATCCAGAAATTGTGAATTGCACGTTGGGATGAACTTGCTGATGTAACAGGAAGGGGTGGAACAGGGAGGAGGTATTACCATATATAAGGAAAAGTCCAAGCTAGAGAGCCAGAAATTCTGAGGACTGCTAGGAGCAGGAGAATTTCTGAACAACTTCATAATTACTGTAATGATTTTACTTTTTAGTTTTGGGACTAAGTTTTCTGGTATGTTAATAAATTCTTTCATTCCATCCTCCATGAGGAGAGCTTGTTACATGCTGTGATTAATGACTGCACCAGCATATTCATAGCTGCTGTGGGTGCTGTGAATATCTCATTGCTGGGACAATACCCCTGCACCAAAGAAAGAAAACAAAAGTGATCCCCATCTATGCTTTTGAGTCATACTCTCATCTATTTTTATGATTGACTTATCCTGATGAAAGTGAAAATATGGGTTCCAACCATCTCCATGCACAAATTTCAACTCATGTGAGTTTGTGACTAAAATCTTTTTGAATAACCTTGACATAAACAGCTGAAATGCCTTAAAATCTACCGTGCTACAAGAAAGATTTCTGAGCACACTTTGTTGTAACCTTCACTTTTAATTGCTCCATAATATGGTCTCCTTCTTTGCTTTAAACAAGAAACTTTCCTGCTAATTCACATTGTGCTTAGTTACCATGTGTCTTAAATATAATGGCAGCATATACTATAAAAAGAAAAACTTGACAAAGTCCCTGACCTTAAGCAACTTATAAAGCTGGAGAGTTTAAATGTATTAAAAAAATGCACTCCCACATAAACAGTATAGCCATGTATTAAAATATTGTGTTCTATGAGCTCAGAGAAGTGAAACATATTAGTGATTAGAAATATCAAAGAAATCATTTGTAGATGGAGTGGTATGTGAACAGCAATTATAATTACATGAAATATTTCAGTGGGTAGAGATGAAGACAATGAATTAATCTCTAGGAGATAGCATGAACAAAAGCATAGCAACAGTCCACTTTGGTTAAATCATGGAGAGGGCTGTATAAACAACACTGACAGCCAGGTTAGAGACATAATGGAAGGCAGTAAGTGCCAAGACTATTGTAATGGGTAAAAAAGGGCCACAAAACTGTATCAATCAAAGAAAATAAAAAAAATTTTAAAAAAAGAACAGAAGAAAATGTGAAATATCTCATTGGGAAAAAAACAAAACAAAAGCTTACTTGGAAAATAGAATTGGAAGAAATTATTTAAAAATTATTGTTCTACCTGAAAACCATGATTAAAAAAAAGAGCCTAGACATTAACTTTCAAGGAATTATCAAGGAAAGTTTTCTAAAAAGCCTGATGTATCTAAAAACCCTGGTATTCTAGAATTAGTGGGTAAAATATGAATTCAGAAAATCCACCAATCACTTCCTGAAAGAGATCCCCAATTAAAAATACAAAGGAATAGAGTCAAATTTTAGATTTCCCAGGTCAAGGAGAAAATATTACAAGCAGCCAGGAAACAACAACATCAAAAAAAGTAAGTATCATGGAGCCAGAGTTAGGATTACATAGTAATTATCAGCTTCCACATAAAAGGATCAGAGGAATTGAGGTATGATATTCCATAGGGCAAAAGAGCTACAATTACAACCAAGAATCACCTTCCCAGCAAAACTGATTATAATACTTCAGGGGGAAATATGTGCATTCAGTGAAACAGAAGATTTTCAAGCATTCTTAATAAAAAGACCAGAGCTGAATAGAAAATTTGACTTTCAAAAACAAGATTCAAGATAAGCATAAAAAAGTATACAGGAAAGACAATGATAACATGTTTAATAAGTTTAAACTATTTACATTCTTATATGCAAAGCTGATACTCAACTCACAAGAACTTTCTCATTATTAAGACAGTTATAGACAGAGGGCAATGGTGTGAGTTAAATATGATGGGATGATATCTAAAAATAAAACGAAATTAAGAGGTGTGAAAGAAGAATGCCCTGGGAGGAAGGAAAGGGAAAATGTAGAGTGGGGTAAACTATAAGAAAGAAAGAAAGAAAGAAAGAAAGAAAGAAAGAAAGAAAGAAAGAAAGAAAGAAAGAAAGAAAGAAAGAAAGAAAGAAAGAAAGAAAGAAAGAAAGAAAGAAAGAAAGAAAGAAAGAAAGAAGTTGGATAGGGGAATCTATCTTACCTTACAGGAAAGTAGGGAGGGAAGGGTATAATACAAGATGGGGGGGTGCTCATAGAAAAGAGGATGGAGTAGGGGGAACCAGTATTCAGAAGCAAAACAATTTTGAGAAGGGGCAGGATAAAAGGAAAAAAAGAATAGAATAAAGAATGGAGAAATAGGATGGAAACTTGCAATCTAAGGAGGAAGTAGATTCAGAGCAGCAAGCATGGAAGTAAGAACAAATAGGAAAAAACAATCTAGAGAAAGGTATAAAGTGAGACATGCATGGAAGAGATCCAAAGAGAGATGTAGCCGAGATTTAAGATGTAGAAAAATCACACATAATGTGGAGGAAAAAAAGGGGGGGGAATATATTATAGACAATTAACAACTGGGGCTATGCTTTGAAGGATGCAAAGGAAAATAGCAAAAGATGGTGAATGCATTTAGGAAAAAAATCATTTCCAAAACAAAGAGAAATGGACACATTAACCAGAAATTTGGAAAATTCTTGTCAAACAAGCACATTCTAGAAGACAGATACCATTCAGTTATCAGTGTAATTTGCCTATGTGAACATGACAAAATGAAACCTAGCTCACAAAACCACTGACATAAGCGAGATCCGGAACAAAGTCAATAGGGCTCCTAGCTAGTTAGTTATCAAATGAAATTTGATAGTCATGAGTCCTAAAGGACTTTCCAAATTCTCTTTTCCAGAAGTAATGACTGATTTTATTCCTGCTGTCAAAACCAAATTCCCATTATGGAATTTACGATATGCTCATCCAATATTCAGTCTATATTTGCTATTACATTTTTTCTCCCTAGTCTTCTGAAATATGGTTCACTATTATAGGCATGTTATAGATAAACACATACTTCCATGTATCTATACATAGAAGTCTATAAAAGCCTCAGAGAAGTCCTTTTCTTCTAACATACTTGCTACATGTTCACCTTTGTTTTTGTTTTTTGTTTTTTGCTTTTTTTTTTTTTGGAGGGCAGTTGGAGTTAAGTGACTTGCCTAAAGTCATGGGGCTAGTTATTGTGTCAAGTGTCTGAGGCCAGATTTGAACTCAGCTCCTCCTGACTCCAGGGCCAGTGCTCTACTCACTGCACTACCTAGCTGCCCCACTCACTGCACCACCTAGCCGCCCCCACCTTTGTTTTTAAGAAGCAGAAATAAAGGACATAATTACCTGAGTGAAAGACATTGTTTTATGTCAAGACTTTAATTTTAACATTTCTCTGTTCTGTGTTTACATCAGAGACTGTTCTAGTCATATTGTGCTTAAATAAGAAATAGTGAGGTGTTTCTAACTCTAAAACTATATGTGTTATACTGGATGGATGATGCTTTAAATACTCACTGGACTGTTTTTTTTTTCTTCACATTTTCCCCCTCTGGAATGTGCTTATATCTTCTTCCAGAAAATGACATACTTCTATCATGTTCAGAATTAACAAACATAATTCCCTCTCCCCAACTTAAAGCCAAATGTAATAGACAATGAAAACAAATTATTCAACAAATGTTAGATGGAATAGAAATTTGTTAGAAGAAGGAAAAAATATAATCAGGAAATGAATATTAACCATGAGAAGTTGCATTTCTTGTTACTCTGAGAGTTCACTATAAGTTTCTGGTAGCAGGAGAGGTCAAGATAACTGCAGTGAATGTGAAATTGAATGAGAATTGAGAAATCACTAAAATAGGAACAATTCTCTTTTTCATAATTTTTTTCAGTGTTTTGGGTGATGATGTATCAAGGCATGATTGTAAATAACATGAAGCTAGAGGATGACAGGAGGAATAAAAAATGGATATCCAAAGGAAATGAGCCAAAAGTAACAGGAGGATTTAGAGATAGAAATTTTTAAAATCAAGATGTTAAAAATATAAACTTCAAAAGTACAGGATAGGCTAGACAAAAAGTTTGTGTTAAAAATATCTAGGAGACTCTAAGTTTACTATGAATCACCAACATGATATGACAATGCATATTAAAATGTGATTCTGGGCTTCATTAAAGGAAGTACAATTAAGAATGAGGATTTGAAATTCTACAGTTCTCTGACCAATCAGGCAAAACTAGCTATCTTCATTTCTTGTAACCCCATCTTAAGAAAGACATTCGGAACAGTCTGAATTGTATCTAGAAGGCAACATGTTAATGCTTTGACTAGAGATTGCTATAGAAGTATCATTTGAAAGAACTTGGAATTTGGGGCTTGGAGAAAAGCTTACCTTAATATCTAGCTTCAAACGTTTAAAAGGATGGCAGGTGGAAGAAGGATTCCTTTTCTGTTATCTTCAAAACCCAGGACTAGGAGTAGCTCTTTATCATGGAACAAACAGGTTTTAATCAAAGGGGTGGTTCAATAATTCCTTTATGAAATCACTTCCCTGCCCCAGCCCTTGTAATCCCTGGGTAGGACAACTACTAAAAGTTAAATGACTATTGAAGTCCATACGTTTGCAACTCTCACCCTTGTCATTGAATTCTTCTATAATAGGCCACTGGGTCTGTCCCTCCATGTCCTCCACCCAAAAACTCAAAGTTAATTTTATCCCAGGAACAATTTTATTTATTTAAAATATACTGGTGATTCTACATTACAAATTCAATATAAATGCCTGGATATGTTGGGAAGGGGAAAAGAGATTGGAGAAGGAGAATTTAAAAAAAATAGTTTTCTAACATTTAGTTTTGTCAAAATAAAAAGGGAATATTTTCAGAGACAACCAATTCCCTTCATTGGAAGCCTTCAAACAATGTATTATGACACAGAAATTTTAGAATGCATTCCTTTCATCTTCTCAACACTGACACCTTATAAGTTTGTTATTTCAAAAGCATGTTTTAGGTTTTTGTCTGGCTTTGTTTTTAGGATAAATCAATGCTTTATATAGAACAAAAAAAGATATATTATGTGGATTGGGTAATGAATTTAATATAATGTTTTCCTTGATATATAGAATGTATTTAATCTTTATAAATTTATTTAAATCTGAATGTCACATTGTACATTGAAACACAAATTTTCACTGAATTTTATTTTAATTAATTAAAAACATTTTTATGGATAAATATTGACTACTACATACAAGTACTAGGAAAATGATAACTACAACTGTAGATAGCATTTTACTTTTTATAAAGGTGTTATCTTTGGAATGAATTTCTTTAGCCAGTGAACTGACAACAGAGCTAATACATCTTTATCCAATCATTGACAGAGATGTCAGAATTTCATAAAGGTCTTTAATTCATGTATATAAAATTGCTTGCCAATTTTGACAATTTCCCAAGATAGAAATTTGGCATAACTCACATTCACCTATGTATTCCTCCTTACCCACTACACCTAGATGTGCATTTGTAACTATATTCATATACAAATATGAACACATGTGTGCAAGCATATAAATATGAATGGATGAAATGAGTTTTATATATACATATATATGATTATATATGCATATTAAATTATTTTATGATGAAATGATAGGGCAACTAAGTGGTAAAGTAAATAGATTGCCAGTCCTAGAGTCAGGAAGACCTGAATTCAAATCTGGCTTCAGATAGTTACTATTTATATGACACTGGATAAGCAACTTAACTTTGTCTCAGTTTCCTCTTCTGAAAAATGAGCTGGAAAAAAATGGCAAACCACTCTGGTATCATTGGTCAAGAAAACCCCAAATATTGTCACAAAGAGTCACACAGGACTGAAACAAGTCAACAACAACTAAAATAACAGAGTGATGAAACATTAACTATGATCACTCCAACCAAACTCTAAAAGTTAGTGTAAATTATCACATAATCAGAAAAAATTAAAACGACACTTTCTTTCATGGTTTTGGAGCTAGACTTACTACCCTCTGCCCAATTCATTTTAGAGGATCTGTAATATGGTGTATATAGGTCATGCACACATATGTATGTATACAAAAATGCAATTTTAACATTTAAAGATGATAGCATGCATAGAAATTACTATTGATTTTTGTTGTTACACACTAACATATGTGTATATATCTATAATTTTAATCTTTAAGCATTATATCATGTATAGTAATCATTATTGATTTTTATGCATGTGTGATTGGTCTTAAATATTTATTAAACGGGTCAATTTTTTTCTTCTTTCTTTTGACTATATACAGCCATTTGCAATGTTTATACCACTTATTCATGATATTGAAGATTTTTTTTGCTTCTTTTCATTCTTCACTTTCTTTCAGGTCTTGTATCTTTAAGGCTTACCTATAGGACTACTGTCCTTAGATAGTGTCCTATGTATGAGGTTTGATTAAAATTTTCCTTTTAAGAACTTTGTTGCTTGCATGACCTTGACACATAGAATATATATGTTCTCTGAATTATTTCTTTAAAAAATTAATTCTCTGATATGCAAAGCAAAAATCCTTATCATGCTGTGTAAAAAGTTGTTGGGGACTTTGGGGTGCTATTTCTAAAATAGTTTTCCAACCACAAGTTTCTTGTATACAACTCAAAGAAATATTAATGGTTGGCGTTTCAAGTTGTATTGTCAGTCACCATTTCAGTTCTGTCCAAATAGTGCCATGCAACTTCACTTTCAATTCTATGCATAATAAAAATGCCCAGCTGCTATTTGCCATATCAAATGTTGCTTGTAATTTACATTTTAGCATCTCTTCTTGACACCACAGTCCAAAAGAAAGCCATCTCATCACTACTAGTTGAACTCCACAAAGGCTTATGTACTACTGTTTCCCAATAGTCTAGAGAGTTATAATAGTGTTTTCTGATCATATATCTATGCATCCTTAAACTGTTTCTTCTTCCTACCCTGTCTATAACTACCCAACTTTACAGCAGCAACAGAAGTAGCATCATGTCATAGAATCAGTATCACAACATACCACAGCAGCTATTCTCTTCACAATTTAATGTAAGTAAAACCTGTTTGGTTACTGACTATATGCAAGGACCTATTGTTTATTAGGATTCTTCCTTTTGCACTTAATTTCATGTAAATTTTAAGTATGGTTCTATGAGAAAGAGGAGACTTTTGTGGTAGTACTATCTCAGATCTGACAACCTGACAAAGTAGTATTTGCTGTCGTTGCCCTTATCCCACATGGGAAAAAATAAAGCTGTAGTTGTGACTTGGTGGTCTTGGCTCCAGCTTATATGTCACTGAGAAATTCTGCCTCTGGTATCTCTGCAATATTTTCTAACAAGTATGTCCAATATAGTGTGAGGTATATCAGTTATTTTTAGTAACTTGGCTGATACTAATTCTTGACTATTACATTTAAAGAGCTCTTGAATAATTTGATTTCTAGTCCCAGGGTGATATTTATTACTAGGGTATGAGACAAATTGTGTCATATTTATTCCAGTGTCAATGATCAAATTCAAAATATCGCAGAAGTGTATTTCAACAATCATAATGTTTTTTCAACATTGACTGAATCAGGTAAATTATTTTTATACAGTTTGTTTCCCACCATCTCCCATCCATTCCCCTTCCCCTTTAACTCTGGAAACTTTTGCTCACAGTCCAGCACTAACATCAGATAAGTAGCACTAACATCAGGATTTCTACATTTAAGGATGAATTTTTCATTTTTCATTGCTTCACTGATTGTGATTGTTTTCTTGTTTTCTCCCTTGCCAAACTGATTGATTAGCCCTCGCATTCTAATATCACAGATTTTTGATGCTATTAGAACATCTGAAAATCCCACCGCAAATTAACTGTTGCTTTTGGTTTCTAATAAATCAAAATCCTCAAAGCACTGTTGTAAATTTAAATATTGACTAGTTAATAATTATACTTTTTCTGTTTGATCATAATTAAGTCACTGGTGTTTTGATAAATTCCATTTTATTTAAGGCTTATGTTTAGTTTTGAATGAAATGAGGCTTAGTTTGGGATTATAAACAGAAATAGAGAATAAAATATTGCTTTTAATGATTAAACATTTTATTTAAAGTAAAAAAGTATTTTCAATGTGAATAGAAATGAAAACAAAACAATCAAAATTAGGTGTTGTTCTTATTTTTTAAAGGTGATTTTGCTATATGTTAAGTATGGCAAGAACAAATATCTAAACCTTTCCCCCTCCCTGTCCTGCACATAATTTCCCTAAGCTTATAATTTATTTCCATTTCTACAGAATATTGACTCCCCCAAACTCAGATCCAGATATGCATAGTTGTCAGGTGAGGGCCTGCACTGGACTTGGGTTCCTATGGTTATTGAGTGTTCTTCTCTTGCTCCTTCGGAAAATGAGATTGTGCTGAATGCAAACCCAAGGATAAATACCCAATTCCAGATGCTTAAGGCTTGCTTTCCTATTCTTTGAAAATTCCAAGATTGAATATTTCAATCCTTTTACCTAAAATGGAAAAAAAATCAATTAAAATAGCCAAGGACCAAGGTATGCTTCATGAGACCATAGAGAGTATGTCTGAAAGTCACTTCATTACAGCCGGACCTCTTATTGGATGATGTGAGTATAGCATAAATTTAGCAGGTACTTAGCCCTTACTAACTAAGGACTAAGTACTTCTGTGAAGGAAACAGAAGGTATGAACTCTGTCTTCTGTTGCTGACATAACAGGAAGAGGTTGGCTGAGAAAGGAAGCCAGTGTGTGTGTGTGTGTGTGTGTGTGTGTGTGTGTGTGTGTGTGTGTGTGTG
>JAQQSW010006679.1:0-13891 GCA_028646575.1 Pseudocheirus occidentalis | reverse complement strand
ACTATGAAGATGTCCTGTATAATCACACCTACACAGCCTGTATTGAATTGGTTGTCCTTCCAGCAGGGGTGGGTGACAAGGGAGGAACCAAAAGAATCTAGAATTTAAAGCTCTGTAATACCTGCAACTAGGAATTAAGATATATGGGGGTTGGGGTAGGGGAACCCTCCCTGCCCTACCAGAAAGTTAGAGAGCAGACAAGGGGAGGGGCTTTACAATGGAATTGCTGTTTTTGAGTTGGGGTAGGGGAAAGACAGGGAGAAAATTTGTAATTAAAAAATCTCATGAAAATGAATGATGTAAACAAGAAAACAAATAAAATTTATTACAAAAAGAAAAAAAACTTCATCTGATTTGATTTTCCTTAGTATTCTAGTCTGTTGAGATCTTTTCACACACTGACTCTAAACCCAAGGTTATGGTTGTTCCTCTCAGGCTTGCTTTCTCTTGAAATTAGATAAGCATACTTTATTTGTTTCATTTCTTGGCTTTGGGTCAAGCATAGATCCCTAGAACACTTCCTTGGTAACTTAAGAAAGGATAATATTAACCTATTGTGTCATGGACCCGCTTATGTAACCTGGTGATGCCTGTGGACCCCTCAGAATAAGTACTTAAAGGACATTCTAAATTCTAGTTAGCAGCTCTCTACAACTACGTGTTGTCCATTATTTGCTAATCTGCAATGAGAGAGGGAATATCCACATTTAGGAGTTCTCTACGCCAGTGAAATCATAAGCCCTGTTCCTATCCCATCTATCTTGTACATATGTACACATGTTATCTACCCCAAGAGTAAATAACCTCTTTGAAAGCAGGAATCATGTCATTTCTATCTTTGTATCCCCAGTTGAGGGGCAGCTAGATGGCACAGTGAATAGAGCACCAGGCTTGGAGTCAGGAAGATCCATCTTCCTGAGTTCAAATCTGGCCTCACCTACTTACTAGCTGTGTGACTCTGGGAGTCATTTAATCCCGTTTACCTTAGTTTCCTTATCTGTAAAAAAAAAAAAAAACCGAGCTGGAGAAAGAAACAGCAAACCGCTCCAGTATCTTTGCCAAGAAAATCCCAAATGGGGTCACAAAGAGTTGGACACAACGAACAACAACAAAAGAAAATGAATCTGAGAATCTGATCGTGGGGTTAACGAACAGTCAGAAATGAGTGAAGACTAAATGACAACAATAAAAAGCCCCAACTGCTGCCTAGTGCAATGTCTGGTACATCGCTAACAGATGTTCAATAAAACTTTACTGATTTACATTTCTACCTCTTTGTTTCAAAGATGAGGAAGCGGAATCAGAAGGACATAAGTAACTTCCTCAGGTCATCCAGCCAGTAGAAGCATCAGAACCAGGTCCTCCCACTTCACGTTCTACATTCATTCCACTATACCAAAGTTACAAAACACAGTCTGCTAATTGTGTGTCCCTAACAGTGCGTGTCAACTGTAATTTTTTACTTACAAGGTGTGACTGAGAATATAACCTTCAAAGCAAACTTATATACGTGGAAAACATGTGCCAGTGACATAGACATATGTAGAAACACACCCAGTGTTCTTATCTATCAGACTAAGTAGGAACAATGATTTTTTTTTTTAAAGCACTGAGCAGGCTCGTGACAGAACTGCTAGGAAGTTCTAGATATGAAGATTTTCTTCTTTAAATGTAATGTACAAAATTAGAAAGAGAAGAATGGCTTGAGGGAAAAGATGAGAAGACACTTTCAAGCCAACCCTTTGTAGAAGTAGAAGCCCCAGAAGTGTTGTAAATTGCATAGAATTTTTTTTTTGCTTTTTTTTTTTTGAGGGCAATTGGGGTTAAGTGACTTGCTCAAAGTCACATGGCTAGTTTGTGTGTCAAGTGTCTGAGGTCAGATTTGAACTCAGATCCTCCTGACTCCAGAGCTGGTGCTCTACTCACTGGGCCACCTAGCCGCCCCCTTAGATTTTTTTTTTTAATGAATTGCTCAATTAGGCTGATTTTTGTCCCTCTCTCTTTCACTTTCTCTCTCTCTGGTCTTTAAATAAATACTATTTGTTAAATGGAATGACTCTTGGGGACAAAGAGGGATACTGGGAGAAACTATGATGATGTTAAAAACTACCAAAAATAAGTCATTCTTTTAAAACTACTGAACAGGTTCATGGAAGAATGAGTGGGAAGTTCAAGATATGACTGACTCTTTTGAGAATGTCAGTAGTTCCTGGTAAAACTGTTTACTCAAAGATAAAGCAGTTTTAACCAGTAAGGTTACAGGACAGGGACAGTCATTCATTTACCAAATCCCAATTCAGTTTAGTAGGAAGGACATTCAAGGGCACAGAAAACAGGATTTTCAGATAACCCCTCCCTCTAATAAATAAAACAAATGAATATATGTATAAACAAGTTAATAAGAGAGTAAATACATGGATTAAGGCAACTAAACTACCACTAATTTCTGGAGGAAATTTTAGATGGGGAACAAAAGTTAGCCATATAGGATGTCAGTTACTTTAGCAAATCAGCCGCACAGGACATTAAGACTTTACAATATAGTTCCAGTATCAGATCTGTGCCAAACCATTTTTAAATGATGTTTATTTGATCAGAAGCATGACAATTTGTTATTCCTGACCTCGTGCTACATAAGCCAGTCCACACGCATCACTGGCCAGACACCTGCATTGTAGGATCACAGGTCTAAAGCTAGAAGGGGCCTCAGAGACCATTCAATGCAAACGTCATTTTATGAGGGGAAGCAGGTTCTAGGAGGTAAAGTGACTTGCCTCACATTGCCAAGTATTAAATTTCATAGAGGGTCATGTGTGCCTCGGTCTTCTGCATGCAGAGCTAATCATTTTTCCACTGCACCACACGACTCTGCAGCCCACCTTTTGAAATGAAGAGGATCTAAATTGCAAAAAGAGGTTTTAGGAACAAAATGTAATTTTATTTTTACAACAATCAGCATAGAATGATGAAACAAACGTGAGTGAGCATGACTGGCTAATCATCTAAATGCAAAAGTCCTTAAAATGACTAAAACCTTTCTCAGCTGAATTTTTTTCTTTTTTTTAATTCTTTTTTATTTGGAGGGCCATTGAGGTTAAGTGACTTGCTCAAGGTCACATGGCTACTTTTTGTGTTAAGTGTCTGAGGTCACATTTGAACTCGGGTCCTCCTGACTCCAGGGCTGGTGCTCTATTCACTGCGCCACCTAGGTGCCCCCTCAGCTGAATTTTCAATTGGAAATGTCTTTGTACAGTTTTTAGGCATTAAAATATTGTCATCCCTGCAACCTGGCCTGGAGGCAGGGACTCCATGGCACATTGCTAAACCATCTTATCAACTTTCCTATTTAAAGAGCAGAATAATTTAAGTAAATCAAGTTAAGTAAAACTTAACCAGTTTCTCAGAGAATTTTACCTTGTATTACTAGTCATTTCAAATTGGATAAAAAAAAACCCCACAGAGTTTTCATATTTGTACATTTTGTTGCCATGACAACAAAATGCAGAGGAAGTCAGGCAGGTGGGTCATCTCAAAGTACCACTTTGACTACTCAGATTAGATAGGTGGTAGATTTTTTTCTTATTCTGCCTTCATAAGAATGAGAAAAAATGCAAATTCCTTTGGAAGTGTTAAATCCTTCCTAGTTCTAAGAACTATGCACATACATGTAAAGCAAAATGACAGCAACTAAATATTTAAGAAAACAGAAGAGAAATATGACTTCATTATCAACCTGGTGGAAGGGGTGGGGATAGAGAGCAGTGAGAAGTTTCCCTGAAAGAAGGAACATCAGAGTTTGGGTTTAAGGGATGAATAGGAATTCAACAGTATAAACAGAGGTATGAAGGTAGTAAAAAATAGGATGTTTCTGCTTAAACACAGATTATGGTCACGGAAATAGTATAAGATAAGGCTGATACAAAATTACAGAGGGTTTTAAATACCAGGTAAGGAAGTATGAGTTTGGCTCAGGAGACAATAGGGAATCATTGAAATGTTTTGATCTGAGTGACATTAACTAAAACCTATGCATGAGGAAAATCAGCATTAAGGAGAGACTGAAAAGTCTATATTGCAGAAGCATGATGACCTATTAGAAACAAAGCAGATGCTCATCAAATGGAGAAGGGCTAAATAAGGTGTGGTACATGAATACAGCATTACTGTGCTACAAGAAACGACAAAGATGAGAAATATAGGGAAGCATGGAAAGATTGACATGATCTGATGCTAAGTGAAGGAAGCAGAGACAAGAAAGTAATATATACAATGACAACAACAAAATAAGTCAAAAAACATCAAAGAATTAAAAATGAACGTTACAAAATTATAAAGAAAAAGCATGTCTCCAAAGAAGAGATCTAAAAAGACACTCCTTTACAGAAGCGGAGGAAAATGGCACATTGCACACATTCTATGACTTGACTCTTACCATATTAATCACTTTTGCTTGTTTTTTACTCATCATATGAAATCCCTCTCTAGGAGGGGGAAGGTGGGAATACACTGTGAGACATTCTGATGATGTAAAAAAGAACTTTTCTCAAGAAAAGGAATTACAAAAGGCGGGTGGTAATGAGGACCTACACTAGGGTTTTGACAATAGAAATAGAGAAGAGGGGATGGCCGTTGAAAGTATTGTGAAAATAGAATTGATAGGACTTGGCGACAGATTGGAAATAAAATATGAGAAAGAAGGAAGGTTCCAACAAAATTCCAGAGATCAAAAATAAGATATTAGCTGAATGAAGATGTTATTGACAAAAATAATGAACTCAGAAGAACAGAATGTAGGAAAAATACTAATGTTAATTTTAGATATGTTTACTTTGAGGTAAGAGCAAGTGACAAAGTCTGGACCTAGAGCTTGAAATGGCAGGAGAAAGAAAGAAAGAAAGAGAGAAAGAAAAGAGAGAAGGAAGAACGGAACCTAGGCAGCAAAACCCAAGCTAACTGGGAAGCTTCCCGCTTATCGAAATTTACCTTTCTTTGGAGGGGAGGAGAGGGAGAGGGAGAGGTCGAGCTGAGTTACCCAATTATCTGGGTCTCCATTCAGGCAGATCGGACTACTCACAAGTTGTATTTGTCCTTTGTTTTCAAATAGGACCACAACATCGGGGAACTGATGACATGACTTGCAGTTGACTTTGATTTGAAAGAGGGAGGGCTGTGCAAGGTCACCAGCCTCACTTTCTCCTCCAGAGCCATCTGGGTCCAGTGGCCAGATATACGTCAGGATGACTCCAAAGGAGAGAGACAGAAAGAGAAAGAAAGAGGGGAGCTGAGGACAGAACACAGGCAAATGTGCACCTTAGAGAGCAGGAAAGAAGTCCAGAAGCCAACAAAGATGACAATTAAGCAGGAATTAGAGAGAGAGAAAATCAAGACAGTGTGTTGTCCAAAAAGCCCACAGAGAGGAATCTATTTAGGAAGAAGAGGATGCAACAGGTGCTGAAACCCGGAGAGTTCAGAGGATGAAGACTAGAAAAAAAGGTCACTGGACTCACATTAAGCCAACCACCCAAGCTCCAAAGCAAGCAATAACCAGCCAAAAGCTAATGAACCATTTCCACAAATTTTTCACTTCTACAGAAGTGCACAGTGCAGAGGATTTCAGCTTCCTAGAGCTATACCATGAGCCTCACTGATTCAGTAGGAGTCCGTGTAGAACAGTGGAAAGAACACTAGCTTTGAAGTCAAAGAAATTGAGTTCAGATCCTATGGACTTGAGCAAATCACAATCTCCTTGAGTCTCAGTGTCCTCATCTGTGGAAAAATAAAGATAAAAAAATGGACCAGGTAGCTTCTAAGGTACTTTCTGCTCTCAAGCTACAATTGTATGACTGTCTGGTATGGAACAGAAAGTAGAATTTGGGAAGAATAGGTGATGACAGGATCCTGGGAAGGATGGTGTCCCCTATATGTAAAATCAAAAAGACATTCAGATATAAGTACGTGAAACCTGGTTATTTTATTATGGAGTTATCTGGGGACTCCTCATAGCAAAATGTCAGGTATCTGGCCTTAGCCAGAACCTCACATGACATTTTAGCACCACCAGATCCCTAGAGAAGAAGTGTCCCTGCTACGAGGGTTTGTGGAAGCTGCGCCTCTCTTTCAAAGTATTCTTAATGACAAAAGAACAAATGAGAAGGGTAAAATATGCCCAACGAGCTAAGGAAAAGAAAACAACACAGAAATCAAGAGAATTCACCTTAGAACACGCCTAAGAAATGTGTTTGGTAATATGCCTCTTGTTTGAATATCTTTGATCTAGTGGACAGGTTAAAAGATACAAACACTAAGGGCTGCTAGGTGGTGCGGTGAATAGAGCACTGACCCTGAAGTCAGGAGGACCTGAGTTCAAATCCAGCCTCAGACACTAAACACTTAATAGTCGTGTGACTTTGGGCAAGTCACTTAACCCCAATTGCCCTGCCTTCCCCCCTCCAAAAAGCAAAAACAAACAAACAAAAAAAGCCAAAAACAACAACAACAAAAAACTTCACCAGATTCTAGGTCCTCCAATCTACCTTTGAAGCATAGTTTCACATCATTCCCCTTGGGGCATTGTAAATCCTGGCCAGTCTGGATGACTAGTTGTTCTTGAACTCAAGCCACCATGTTCAACCTTCACCCATTCCCATAGTCTTTTCCCCATACCTGATATTCATCTCTCCCCCTTCAATTTTACCTTTTAAAGTCCTTCCTTCCAAACACAACTCTGGCATTACCACCTTCATGAAGCCTTCCCTAACTAACAGATGCTGTCAGACCCAAATGTTCTCCACCTACAATTTTCGGATGGCTCTTTGGTTCTGCCATTTGCTGGCCTCACAGATCGTTTGGTAATATGCCTCCCTACACAAGTTATACTGATTTCTACCACAATCCCATCCTGCCAGAAGAATGTGAGATTCACAATGATAGAAGTTATCTTTTTTGTCATTTAATCTTGTTTTTTCCCTGTTACATGTAAAAGCAATTTTAATATTCTTTTTCCACATTTTGAGTTTCAAATTTATTCCTTCCCTTTCATCAAGAAGGCAAGCAATTTGACATATGTACATATGCACACGTAGTCATTTTTTAAAAAATCTTTTATTTTCCCAACACAGTGTCATTGACTAGATAACAAAGGGAGGGTAAATTGAATTGACCAAAATACACAACTCCCAAGACACTAATTACAGGGGCTAGGACAGTCTGGCTATTGTTTTGGAGATGACCAAATCTTATTCACCCAATGGAAAGGGTAAGTAGAATTGTTCTACAGCCTAAGGGATAAAGGAAAGTCAGTAAGTGAAAGAGCATTTCTGAAGCCTAGTGTGTGCCAGGCACTGTGCTAAAGACTGGGGACACAACAAATGACCAAAACATGGTCCTTGTAAAGGAGCTCATAAACAACATGCCAAAACCAAAAAAGATCTAGATATACATAGAATGTAGCAGTGTGGTCACGGTGGGGACTCTGTGAAAGGGCTCCTATAAGAGGGGACATATGGCCTGAGTCATGAGGGAAGCCAGGAATGAGGCACAGAAAGGGACAGACTCAGGAAATGGAGTGTCATGTTCTACTTACAGCAGGAAGGCTAGTGTCACGAGATCCTAAAGTTTGTGGAAGGTAGAAAGGGGCCAGATCATGAAGGACTTTGAAAGTCAAATAGAGGATTTAAATTGGTAGAAATTAGAAGAGCTAACTGAGTGGAAAAGCAGGGAAACTGGAGTGACACAGTCAGACCAGACCTGTGCTCTGTAGCAAGATCATTCTGGCAGTTTGGTGGATAATGAACTGGAGTGGGCGAACAGTTGAGGCAGGAAGACAAACCAGAAGGCTAGGAGAATATTCCAGGCATGAGGGGACAGCTGAGTGAGTGGACAGAAGGGGAAATAGGTGAGGGATGATAAGGCAGAAATGACAAGACTTGGCAGCTGATTGTGTATGTTAGAGGTGGTACAGGGGATAAAGTGCTGGTCTTGGGGTCAGGAAGACCTGAGTTCAAATCTAACCTCAGACACATACTGGTTTTGTGACCCTGGGCAAATCACTTGACTGATGTCTGCCTCAGTTTCCTCAACTGTAAAATGGAGATAATAGCCATCTCCCCACACAGAAGCACTTAGCACAGTTATCTCGCTCTTAATAAATGCTCATTTCCTTCTTTCAAAATGTATGCAGTGAATACAAGTGAGAGGGTGAGGATAACACCATAGCTGTAGACCCAGATGACGAAGAAGCCATTAATGTTCTTAACAGTGAAGAGAGAAGTAGTCGAGAGGCAGAAAGATTTGGGAAGGGAGGATACTTAGACATCAAATGTCTACGAGGTGATGAAATTGGAGGTGAGGAGTGAGGGTAGAGACAGATATTGAGATCCAGGGATCATCTGCATAGAGATTATAATTCGATGGGAGAGAGGAAGTCAGAAGAGGACTCTGGAAAACCTGCCGGGCTTGCTCTGGTGCAATGCTGGTGTGTGGAAGGATGGGAAAGATCATGTTGAGAATCAGTCCACTGTCTGAAGTAACAAAGACAAGGAGAGAGTTCAGAAAGTTATCTTTCACTCTAATGCTGATCAAAAGAAACCTCTGTTCTTCTACCCTTAAATTATTGTTGGTGTCCAGTTATTTTTTGGTCATGTCTGACTCCTTCATGACCCTGTTGAGGGTTTTCTTGGCAGAGATACTGGAGGGGTTTGCCATTTCCTTCTCCTGCTCATTTTACCGATGAGGAACTAAGGCAAACAGGGTTAAGTGACTTGCCAGGGCCACATAGCCAGGAAGTGACTGAAGTTGGATTTGAACTCAGATCTTCCCAACTCCAGAGCCAGAGGGTCAAAAACTGAAATCAAAAAGTTGCGAATATTCAAAAGTCCTTCCTGCTGAATAGAGTATTACATGTATTGATTTTTTTTTTGAAGTTCAAAGGACATTTTGAAGCTCAAAGGACATTTTGCCAAGTCCCTCTACTGTGGACTATAAACTGAGAAAATCTAGCATTGTAACAGACTAATATAACATGGATTCTCTCCTTGCTTCCTTGGTAATTCCCTCCTCTTCTCCTCCTTCTCCTTCTCTCCCAAAGTAATCTGTAGGGAGGAAAAATATCATTACTAAACTGCTATGTTCTGACCTTTAACAAGAAGACAAAAGCACTATTGAAAAAAAAAATCAAGTTCTAAACAGAATGCCCCATAACTCAGACTTGCTGGGCTGTCTGCACTTTTGGAACTCTGCAGTGTTTAATGTCAACTCTCTAGAGCCGGCCTCGTCACTTCTCTGAAATAAGACATTTTCACACATCTATTACTACATACATCTACGTATTTTTATTCCAGAAAAATCAAAAGGATCTAAGAATCACAGTTCAAGCAACCCACCCAATCCACAAACCTATTCTAAGCTTATGATGCACACACACGCACACACACACACACACACAGAAACAGACAGGGAAAGAAGGACCAGAGAGAGAGAGATAGAGGAAAGACACAGACACAGACGCAGACACAGAAAGAGGCAAGAGACAGAGAGAGAGAGAGAGAGAGAGAGAGAGAGAGAGAGAGAGAGAGATGGAAAGATAGGAGAGAGAGAGGGAGAGGGAAAAGGAGAGGGAAAAAGGGAGAAGGAGAGGGGGAGGGAGAGAGAGAGAGAGAGAAGGAGGAGAGGGAGGAGAGGGAGAAGGAGGGAGAGATTGAGAGAGAGAGAATTGCAGTTCAGTTTGAAGAAAAACAGCACCTAGCGTATACAAGCTGAGGTGAACGTGGCCTATGCCAAAGATGGGCGCTGGGCCAAAAGTCAGGAAGATTCAACTTACCGGGTTTAAGTCTGGCCACAGATCCTTAACTAGTTGGGCAAGCGGAAGCCTGGACAAGTCACTTAACCTTGTTTGCCTCAGTTTCCTCAGCTACAAAATGAACTGGGGAAGAAAATGGCAAACCACCCCAGTATCTCTGCCAAGAAAACCTCAAAGGGGCTCATGAAGAGCTGAATACAACTAAATGACACGACAAAGGTCCTACTCAGTCTGACAGGGCTTCTGTCAGTTCATAGGCACTGATTGTCTATGAGGTGCCAGGCACTGTACTAAGCACCGGGAATACAAAGAAAGCCAGTCCCTGCCCTCAAGTTGCTGACTGTCTAGCAGATAACTAGATATCTCCTCTGCATGGGGAAAACAACATGCAAGCAGCTGTGTACAAACAAGTTATATACAGGATAACTCGGAATTAATCATTCCAAGGTACCAGAAAAGGGGGAACAACGAAAGGCTTTCTGCAGCCAGGACTCGAGCGAAGCCAAGAGGCAGAGCATCGCACAAAGACAGTCGATGAAAATGCTGTGTCTGGGGTGTAGTGTCCCGTATAGAGAACAAGGGGGGAAGTCATGAGGATACCTCACAACACGCATATGACATACATTAGCCAGGACAGCCTACTAGCCCAACCATACAGGAGTTTACTGCATTTACTTTCCAATTCTTACTCAGATTTCTGAATTTCTAAGTGACAAGGATTCATAAGGCAGAGTGTCTATCACGGGTTTCAAATAGCCTAGGAAAAGGTCTGCTTTGTGAAACATCCTGTTTTTAAAAAAAAAAAAAGTCTATCAGCAATACTTGATCCAGCAGCCTTTGGGGAGCCAGGAAGCAACACTGAGAAAAGCTAGCTCACACCTTCACCGAGTTGTTTAGACACCGTCTCCATCTGTTCCTCTTAATAGCTTCCCTCTGCCAATGAGAATCTTTCTCATCGTATCTGGCTACCATTACAGCCAGTTTGTTTTCATAAAGATATCTATCTTGGCCAGACATTGGGAAATCAGTGAGACTACAGAATCTGACTTGGATTTAAAAAAAAAAAAGTGAGACATTAGGACAAAGTGGCAATCATGCACAAGAGGCTGGGATCCCTCAATTCTCCTAAGTGTCCTTGACTTTATATGTCTACGTTCTTCAAGAGGAATAAATAAAACACTACAACTTGTCCTTGAGAACCTGTAGAAAGAATGAAGGACGACTTTCAGCCTTTCAGAGCCTTCTGTACTTAGATTACTTTCTGGTTGTTTCCTACAACAAGGTGAAGTGTCTGTGGCCCATTTGGGGAGGAAGGATAGGCATGAGAATGAGAATGATGCTCAAATGGATCATCTGCCCCTTTAAACAAACTTCCCCTTAAGTCAAGCAAGAACTCTGGGTCAAAAATTAAGTAACAGAACTCTGAGGTTGTTGCTGAGTTGTGTCGTTTGGTCATTTTCAGTAGTGTCCAGCTCCCTGTAACCTCAGTTGGGATTTTCTTGGCTGAGATACTGGAGTGGTTTGCCACTTCCTCAACCAGCTCATGTTATAGATGAGTAATTGAGGCAAATAGATTTAAGTGACTTGCCCAGGGTCATGGAGCTACTGTCTGGGGCTGGATTTGAACTTGGGAAGATGAGTCTTCCTGCCTCTGGGCCCACTGCTCTATCCACTGTGCTATCTACTGCCCCGAGTAGCAAAGCTAGAGTGCACTAAATAAAATAATTCACAAGACTTCTCAGAAGCTCGTATGTCTTAGTGTTGCTCTCAGAAACAGCAAAATCCCCTTAGGAAGGGACCTCAGGTACCCTGAAGGCCAGTCAGTTGATGATAAGGCATTCTGCACCTATTGGTCCCTATCCAAGTGAACTATGTCCTCATGTTACAAATGGAAACAAGGATCCAAAAGAAGTTGAGTGTGGAAACTATTTCTTCCAATCATTTTAGAGATTTAGTAAAAGATGCTTATATGCAAATACCAAAGTTGTACTGGTCCGTAAGAATCTTCCTAGTGTACTTCAATCAACCAATAAGCATTTATTAAAGCTTTCCATTACATGCCAGGCACTGAGGATAAAGAAAAAAACAAAAACAAAAACCCAGCCCTGCCCTCAAGAAGCTTGCATCCTCTCAAGGGTGACAACATGTACTCATATAATCAAGCACAGAATTAATACAAGGTTACAATAGTGAGGGAACTAGGATTGGAAAGTGACAGAGGTGAAGGAAGACAAGCAGGCACCCTGGGCATACTGGGTGGGAGATGGGAGGTGAAGCGTCTGTCTCACATGAGGAACAATAAAAAGACTGGATTGTATTGGACTGGAAGGTAAAGAAAGAAGACTAATGCATAACATAACTGGAAAAACTGGCTGGGGTCAGCTTGTCAAAGCCAGATGAAGGAATGGATATTTTATACTAGAATAAGTAAGAAACCAATAGAGTTTACTGAGTGTGAGGAGATACATGGTCAGATCCGGGATCTAGAAGATCATTCTAGCAACTGGGTGGAAGACTAGGTCTGGGAGAGCCTTGAGACTAAGGTGCCAGTACCATAGCCCAATCATCACCTATGCGTGAAGATGGGGGAGGGGGTGGAAGGGAGGAAAAGCAATGGTTTCAAATTGGCAAACTTTGTTCTCTAGGGTGACCTGGTAAATGTCTGCTCTACCTGCCTGGGGGGCATCCGATTTCATTTTGCTATTTTTTTTTTATTCATTTTATTGACTACATTTTGTTGGGTTTTTTTATGGTTCGTTTCCTAGAGCAAATTCCCTCCATTTGCTCCTTCCACCCCACACTCCTCCCCTTCCTCCATCCAATCTTGTGTGGCCATTTCCAGAACATTATAAAAAGTTGGTCCACATTCAGAACCCCCAAAATTCATTCTAGATTCAAATTTTAGCCTTACAACTAGGGAGAAGGTGCGATTTATTGGGAAATATTTTATAATGTCAGGAATAATATAATATTTAAACTTGATTTAGGTTTCTGAATATTTTGGGTAAAAAGAAAGAAACTCAAATTTGATGTCTGCTGACATACAGAATGACATGACTATTCTATTTATTGGAAACACTATGTACTGTGTAATGAATAGCCTGCCAGCATAAAGCAATTTCCGTCTGCAAACAATGGTACAATTGGTATAAAAAATGAATGCAGGGTTATAAAATAATGGCAAACTAAATCAGAGTGAGAGTACAGCAAAAACTCCAGCCAAGATTCTCTGAGTGTCAGGTAACATCCTCTTCTTGTATTTCAAAAAGCAAAGATCACAGATCACGCCCAAATCCAGACTCTGAGCAGTCTCTTGGGGACTGCCCCTTAAACTGCCCCTTAAACGAACATACCAGACCCCATGCATAATGTATAGGTGTTGGTTCTCTGAATTAAAATGAGAAAGAAGAAAAAGATAGTTAGCTCCCTACTAAGTCTACTGCTAAGAGGAAGACATTTGTGGCAGCAAAAGAAAGGATTATAATGCAATAGGGCAGAATGCCACTGTTCCGATGTGACTAAGGCTAGGAAAAGGGAGGAAGGGGATATTTTGGATTTTAATAGCCATCCCTATATATATGAATTTCCCCTGACCCCTGATAAAAGTCTACTTATATTCATTTCAACGATAAGTAACAGATATATTAGAATGTGCACACAGGACAATACAAAAACTGCAATTTAAAAGGTAAAAGCGTAAGTTTTCCCTAGCTCACATTTTATTTTTTTTTCAATTTATTGACTTCTTTATTTACTTTTGGTTTACAAGATTCATTTACAGAATCACTTGAGTTTCAGATTTTCTCCCCTCCCTTCTCCCCCCCCCCGTCCATGGTGGTGTACAATCATGTATGGGATCTGCAAATACTTTCACGTTGTACAATAGTCTTGTTGTATAGAAGTGCTGTAACCAATGGAGCAAATGTGAAAAGAAAGAAGAAAAAAAAAAGAAACAAAAGAAACAAATCCAAACATGGAAAAGAACAATAGCATGTGTTGCTTCAGTCTCCATTTAAACTCTGGTCTTTCTAGATCTTTCTCTGAGTGTGGGTATCTCCTTCCATTCTGAGACTTGTAGAGCTGTCTTTTAACTGT
>JAQQSW010006678.1:0-13891 GCA_028646575.1 Pseudocheirus occidentalis | reverse complement strand
CAATTAAATATTAAAAGTGCACTAAGACTTTTGGAACACCTACCCTGTATAGTATATAGTTATTTGTGTTCAAGTTTGATTTTCCTTACTATTTTAAAACTTTATGAGATCAGGGACTTCATCTTATTCATTTTTGTATCTTCCTTGGTTCCTAGTGTTGTGTGTAATTTACCCATAGGAAGTGCTCAGTTTATTCAATTAAATTGAGCAGCTTTGCGTAGTTCCAATAGATGAGAGCTGATGGCATACGGGATAATTTTTTGTCTTTGTAGGTGCACGTAGCACAGCGTCTGACATGTAGCACGCAATATATAAATGTTTATTCTCTTCCCCCCTCCCTTCTTTACTGTTATTTCGCAATAAGGAAATACAAGTGACAAAAATCAATTACTGTTCTTGCTCAGACCTTACCAGTGCAATCACTGTATCTTACACCTCTTTAATTCCTTTTCTTGTGTCAGAGTCCCTTCTGAAACCCACATGACCCACACACAATTTGGAGTAATAGAAACTTCTCTGACTCATTTGCTCCCATATTTGCAAAATCTGGGGATTTCAACATTTTTTAAAATTGATAGTAGTATAAGCTCTCCTTATAAGCATATTGACTTACAGAGAATCGAACACTGAGTAGATTTTTATACAGTAAAGGACAGAGAAAGCATTCATACCATCACCAGTAAGGATCTGGTAAAGCCCACTTTGTCTTCCAGAGGAGAGAGGGAAGGAATAAGGACTTCTATAGCACCTAATATATTCCAGTCATTGTGCTAAGTATTTTACAAACATTTTTCTCATTTGAACCTCATGACAACTCTATGAGGGAAATGCTATTATTATCCCCTCTTTACAGTTAAGGAAACTGTGGCAAACAGAAGTGAAGTGACTTGCCCAGTTAGTGTCTTAGGTTGAATTTGAACTCAGGTCTTCCTGACTTCAACCTCAGCACTCATTATGCTATATAGCTGCCTGATTAGACAATCTCCCTTCTCCCCACTGCAGGGACCTCTACTAAGAAACCACCTCTTTTCCCCTTTGAGATGACTCTAATGGTCAAACCATCGCTTCTCTAGTGTATCCTTAGTATGGCTCTACTCAAGACGAAAGATAGGGTTGTACCTGCTGTCAGTCCTTAAAGTGCCTCTGGTCCTGTCTGATGTTACCTCTTGCCAAAGTCACCAGCTTCCTCTCCTAGCCAGCATTCTGGTCTTTCTCACCACTGCCCCTGACCTCATCTTTGCCTCATCATGACCTTCTTGATGCTTACATCTCTTTGCTCAATGCCCCTTCCCCTCAGGAGATGGGGTCAACTCTCAAACAAATGTGTTTAACTTGGATAGAAAATGACATCTCTCCACTTCTTTAATACCTCTGCGGTCAGAACAGCTCTGGGCTATTTATGCCTTCTGTTATTTTACACTAGCCCCAATACTCCAGAGCCTCTTTGAGGACTGTGGAAACCACCTTGATTTCCCCCTCCTGCCTGAGATGGTTAAACCATCCCTCTCTAGTACTTGGTAAGAACCTTCTACCACATCTTTTGAGAATGTGCAGATGAGCTTGTGTTCCCTTTCTATTTGCCTTCCTGCCTCCTATATTCTTCTAAATGACTGTGCTAAGCCATACCACTGATCCCTGAAACTTCTTTGAGAATCTCTGAAAGAAAAACCTTTTGTAAGAAGCGAATGACCGTTCTCAGTGTTTACATTTGTGATTCCCAACAACACTGGGAGAAATATTGCGTACATATTACACAGAAAAGAAGGAGTAATCCTACCCTAAGAGCAGAGCTTCTTGCTCCCACCACAGTAGCTATCTGTGTTGCATCTCACAACTAGTTTCTAAGTGTAAGATCAGAGACTAAACAATCCCTGTATCTCCTTTGGTACCTAGCACAGTAGTATGCACCCATTACACTCTTAATACATGTCTCCTAAGTGAATGAACAATGCTATTCTAGGCCTGTCCTCCACAAAGTCCTACTCCAGCGGTTTCATCACATTGGAGATGTGACCCTGAATTTTTGAAAGCAATGACAATGGAATGCAAGCTTGGCAGGTCCTACCATGTTGGAAAGTTTTCAAATGTGTATCTGTTATTTGAGAATCAGCCTAGTTTGGCACATAGGGGCTCATCACTAGCAGGCAAGGCACTTAGTGATAAATTCTTCAGCTATGGCAACCCATGAAACAAAGAAAAATAGAACACGGCCCATGTAGCCTCTTTCCACAACTACTTTGATGGTGGCAGGATTGTAGAAATAGAGAAGGTTTTAACAATTATACCACTTTTACACCAGCTATAAATATTAACTTGCTGTTGGCACTTTAAAAATGAGATAAGCTTTGTCCCACGGCAAAGGAGGGGACATATTACTGAAGTATCTGAATCCTATCGATTTTGACATTCTTGCTATAAATGAAAACCAAAGACAAAGTTGCAACCAAATGAAAGAATAGCTTGCGGGATCTTGTAACGATAAATAAAGGAGTGTGTGAAGTTGATTTTAACACCTTTCCAAATTTCATGGAATACTTGACATCTTCATAATCAGAATTTGCAAAGAGATGACCATGCAAACAGTTTCAGCTTATGGGACGCCATCTGTTGCAGAAAACAAGGTGATAGAAAAATTCCACCAAAAAAAATTATTTACCAGACACTCCAAACTAAGTCAACATATGCTTTAATACTTGGTTACTTCAATGCAAAGATTGGCCAAAGGGAGAGAAATATGGAAAGAGTAGCTGGATAGAGGATAGATAGAGGAAGTTTGAGCTAATGGTAGAAAAAATGTTGAAAAGGTTGACAGATTGATTTTCAACATATCTACAGGAAGGGAGGGTACCAAAAGCTTAGCTTTTAAAAAAATTATTAGCAGTATAATACCTCCTCCCCCCACAAAGGACCAAAATATGTTTTTAAAAAATCTACTGGCTCTAGGGCATGTTTTCCTATCTGTACAAAATCTTTGAGAATAATCTACACACAAAAGCACATATATGTGTGTATAAGTGTACCCACTGAGGACATCTCTTTCAAAGGGAATAGGAAGGCATTTGCCAATGAAATTTGATGAAACATCCCATCTTTATAATCACACAGTTAGATTCAGATGCTAGAGAATAAAAGGTAGCACTGTTTTTTTGTTTGTTGACTATTTTTTTAAAAGCCGTTTGTTTCAATAGAGTGAAATGGTGCCTTCAATTTCCTCCTCTAGCAAGAAGTCAGTCGGGGCGGCTCGGTGGCACAGTGAATAGAGCACCGGCCCTGGAGTCAGGAGTACCTGAGTTCAAATCCGGCCTCAGACACTTAACACAAAAAACTAGCCGTGTGACCTTGGGCAAGTCACTTAACCCCAACTGCCCTCCAAAAAAAAGCAAAAAAAAAAAGTCAGTCAATGAGCACTTATTAAGTGTTGCTATGTGCCAAGCATTGTGTGAAGTGCCTGGGCGTTTGTTGAGTTGTTTCAGAAGTGTCTAATGACTCTTCACAGCTCTGTGTCACTTAAATCCAATTCACTTACAAGTCAAGACGTCACCCTCCTGATGTCACTGGTCATCTTCAAGAATGAAGGATGAAGGATGAACAACATTCAAAACAAAATCCACATCTGACTCTCTGTGATACCATTGGGGTGTTCTTGGCGGAGAGATACTGGAGTGGTTTGCCGTTTCTTTTTCCAGCTCATTTTACAGATGAGGAAACTGAGGCAAACAGGGTTGAGTGACTTGCCCAGAGTCACACAGCTAATAACTCTCTAAAGCCACATTTGAACTCAGGTACATGAGTCTTCCTGACTCCAAACCCAGTGCTCTAACCCCTGTACCATCCATCTAGGGGCATAAAGAAAGTCAAGAATAGTCCCTCTACCTTCAAGGAGCCCACATTCAAATGAGGTAGGCAACATGTAAATAAATACAAGATATATACAGGACAGACAATATGGGAAAAGAAGGTGTTCACAGCTGAGGGGATTGGGAAAGGCCTCCTGGAGAAGGAATTTGACCTAAGGGCTGAAGGAAGTTTAGAAAACTGAGAGGCAGAAGGGAGGGGTAGAGCATTCCAGGCACCAGGGAAAGCTGGTGGAGAAGCAAAGCAATGGGAGACAGAGTGTTGAATACCAGGAGCTGTATGAAGGCTATTCTAGGGGGAATATGTTAAGGGGGAAAATGTATAAGAAAATTGGGAAGGTAGAAAGGTTATGAAGAACTTTAAATGCCAGAGGAATTCATTTTTTATCCTAAAAGTAATAAGAAATCACTGGAGATCACTGATGAGAGGTGTGACATGTCAGACCTAATGCTTTAGAAAAATCACCTTGACAGCTGGAGGATGGTTTGGAGTGGGGAGGCATCTGAGGAAAGGAACAAGTCACAGGGTCCAGATCTGCAGGCCATTCACGGCATGGCTTGGTCTTTCTTAGTCCATCATTTGGACGGTGCTGCTTCTCCTCTGAGAGGTATGTGATGAAGTGAGAAGCAGTGTGATGGCCTCTCCCACTGAACAGCCAGTACCCAGCCCAGAAACTCAACATTTCTTCTTTTTCTCTTGTGTACTGAAGAAGGTGCTGCAGCATGCTTAGAGCACTGTCAGACATAGAGGATGCCAAGGGCACACACAGCATCCCAGGCCATCTCTAGTCATCCTGACTTTCATCCTGCCATTGGATGACAGAGTGAGGATGATGATTTTGGACAACTCTGCCTCACTTAAATTCAATTTACACACATGTCGCTGGTCCTCTTTGAAAAGAACCAATAACAAAACAGAAAAATATTCACCAGGTTACCACCAGGCCTGAAACTATCCATTTCTCAGTATTGTTGGGCCCTGGCCCTTGTGTACAGGGAAGAAGATGAAATGCAGAAAAAGACAGCCAATGACTCAGGCTCACCAAGACAAGGACATGCGCTCACTGCCAAGTGTTTGCTGGGGAGGTGGAGTAGAAGATTTCCCTCCCTTTCCCTACCCCCTCACCCAATTAGAGATCCAAAGAATGAGCTGTTTCTCCTTCAGCTTTCTTAGAGCCCACTGTGTGGGTGACACCTCCTGATTCTGTGGTCAATCATTTTCAATGGTACCCCCATCACTGGTGACCAATCAGGAGCTGTTGTATCATCTCAACAAAGCACATTCTCTCCTGCAAGGGGCCAGAACATATGTCCCGTAGAAACAGACCAGAGCACACAAAAAGCTTTGTGAGAGCTTCCTAGTCCATCAGATCCAGAGGTTTCTCTGATTACCCCCATCATATAAAATCAATGTATATAACAAAGATAATATCCAAAAATGTTCACCACTGCCAGGGAGGATAACCAATGTAGAGTCCAAATGGAAAAAGGATTAACTACAGGTAATGGAATCTTCCTGTATTCTTTCCTGAAAACAACATTGTACTGATTGTATGAAGCCTCAGAGCAATATAGATCCTCCTAAATGAGATCCATAATCTTTAGAAAGAGTTCATCCATTTGGGAAGTCTAAAGTGGATGAAGCCTCTTGCCCAGACTATGATATACAGCTGGATCGGAAAACCATAGAGCTAATGTATTGTATGCATAGCTTGGACAGACACTGCAGGTAAACAACAATCTGGGTGCAAATTCTATTGTGAAGAAAGAGTAAGGTAGAACGCCTTCGGGAAATTACGCAGTCTTTTAAAGAACCCGTTTCTCCCTGAAACAAAGGTGCATCATTTTAACATCAATACTCTTCTGGCAGAACTGTATGACTGTGAGTCATGGGATGCTACGGGTTCTGAAGAATAAAGGTTACCCAAAGGGCAGCGGAGATGCGTATGGGAGGTGTGAGAAGACCGGAGCATATTAGCATTGGAAAAAAGGCATATAGATTTTTGTATACACCGAGTAAAGGCATTTGTTTGGTTTGAGTATGTGTGTTTGTTACAAGAAATTTGTTTTTCCTTCTCTTTTTTAATGGAGGATGGGAGGGAGAGAAAATAGATTTCTCTCAGTTTAAGGAAAAACAGTTTAAAAATAGAGAGAGGGGAAGTGTGAGCTACAAAAATGGAATGTAGCCTGAACTTTCGTATGAGGTCACTCTATTGTCAGTTTGGCTTAAATGTATTTTTTTGTTGTAAGACACTTCTCGGGGCAGCTAGGAGGCGCAATGAATAGAGCACTGGCCCTGGAGTCAGAAGGTCCTGAGTTCAAATGCGACCTCAGACACTTAACACTTACCAGCTGTGTGAACTTGGGCAAGTGATTTAAACCCAATTGCCCTGCCTTACCCCCTCCAAAAAGACACACAAAAAAAGACTTCTCATGGAATAGTCAATATATAAATGCTTGTAATGGTAAAAAAAAAAAAGCATATCAATAAAACTTTTAAAAAATATGAATATTTCACTGTTTATCAAATGTAGATCATAAGCTGTCACAGATCTAGGGCTGGAAAAGATCTGAAATCCAAACACTCCATTTTACAAATGAGGAAACTGAGACTCAAGGAGATTTTTAATTCACTTACCTGTGGTCACCCTTGTAGTAAACCAAAAAGAAGATTTGAACTCAGGTCTTTCCAGAGCCAGTGTTCATTCTACTGTACCAAGCTGCTTACCCCATATAGTATAATAGATTTTCTATCAAGGGCACCTGCTGAATAGAACAAGAACTGATCATTCAAACCCCCTGGTCTTCAAGTTTGAATGATCTGGCCCTTAGGCATGTTGCTTCCATTTAAGGAACTACAAGGTGGCTAGGGAACAGAGTAGATAGAACACAGATGTTGGAATCGGGAAGATCTGAGTTCAGATTTGGCCTCAGATACTTGCTAGCTGTGTGACCCTGGGAAAGTCACTTGACCCTGTTTGCCTCAGTTTCCTTCTCTGTAAAATGACCTGGAGAAGCAAATGGAGAGCCATTTCAGCATCTTTACCAAGAAAACCCCAAAAAGGGTCACAGAGAGTCAGACAAAACTGAAACAGCGGGACAACAATAACAAAGGCATCACAACTAGGTCCCAAATAATGAGAATAATAAACAGTGTGAACTAGTCACATTGGAAATTACAAGTATTTAGCTAGTTCTAGCTCCATGGAAATATACACTCCAAATCTGAATAATATAACCACTTCATGGGATGTGTTATTCACAGTAACCCCAGCTATATTTCTTTTCCTTTGAAGGGCCTCTTCCCTAAGAGGCCCTTAACTGATACTATGCCTTCATTGTCTCTATCTCATAGAATCAGGATTTTAGGTTGGGAGGGACCTTCAGAGCATCCGTTCCAATTCCCTCATTTTATTTAACTTGTAAAGACACAAACGTGCCTGCCTCATAGTAGGCATTCAATACATTCTTGCACCCTTCTCCTCTCCTTATTAAAAATAGGTTTTATTGATGACTTCTGTTTTTTTTTATATCAGTCATTTCTTGATTCATTCACTTCCTGTTCCCACTTCAGGAAATGTTTTCTTTTAACACAGAAACACAGTTAAACAAAACCACCTCTTTGAAGTGACTCTGTCTGACCCTGTATGCAAGATTCTGCAGCCACAGTCCTCCACCTTTGTATGAAAAGGAATCAAACCCAGCAAATTTAAAGGTTCAAGGGACCTTAGAAACCATCTAGTCCAACCCCTTCATTTTACAGATAAGGAAATTGAGGCACAGAAAAGTGACGTGTTTATTCAAGTTAGCAACACAAAGACTTGGATCCAAGTCCTCTGTCTCTAAATCCAAAGTACTGTCCCTGTGTCATCACCCAGTGGCAGATAGGTAGTACAGTGGACCAATGACTAGGTCTGTAGTTCAGAGTTCAAATTCAGCTTCAGACAACCACTAGCTGTGTGATTCTGAGCAACTCAGTTCACCTCCGTCTGCCTTTATTTTCTCATCTTTAAGATGGAGATAATAGTAGTACCTTCTTCACAGGCTTTTTCTGAGGATCAGATAAAATAGTATTTGTAAAGAGATTGTTTATCACAATACCTGGCACGTTGTTGTTCAGTCCTGTCTAATTCCTGGTGATCCCATGGACCATAGAATACTAATACAAAAAGTACCCACAAAACTATGTTCAATGTTGTTCAGTCATTTCAGTCGTATATGACTCTTTGTGACCCTATTTGGGGTTTTCTTGGCAAAGATACTGGAGTGGTTTGCCATTTTCTTCTTCAGTGGATTAAGATGAATAGAGATTGAGTGACTTGCCCAGGATCATACAGCTAGTAAGCATCTGAGGCCAAATTTGAACTCGGGTCTTCCTGATTCCAACCCCAATGCTCTATTCACTGAGCCACCTAGCTGCAAATATTAAGCACTTAATAAATGTTTCCCTTCCCTCCCCTTCCTTTCAGAATGTGAGCTCTTTGTTCTTATTCCTGGAATTCGTTATTTAGCACAATTTGGGCCCAATTGGTCACTTGGTTCTAAACCGATTAACTGTACTATCATTCAGTCCACATTTTCCACTTTATCTAATGTTATATAATGACAGCTTTATCAAGAAGAGTCTCAGTTAACATCCAGACATGGATCTGGTCTCTGAAACTAAGATTCAACCACCTCAAGTTAGAGATAAGGAAACTGAGACCTACAGAGGTGCCTTACAGGTTAAGCAAATAGCTTGTACCTACATCTTCTGATTCCAAATTTTTTGTTATTTCTATTGCTCCCTTACCCTGTTTCCAGATTTACTTTGGAGAGTTTCCTGGAGAATGAATTAAAAATTCTGAATCCAAATTTCAGCAAAAAAAAATCCAATATGTACTTTAAAGAAAATTATCTCCCTTGAAGAATATATGCTTTACTTTCTTCCAACGCAGGATTCTGTGGTGCTGTAACAGAATGACATAATACCAACAGCCTTATTCAGTAGCATTCAAAAATCTCTGCAACTTCCTCTTCTTATCTTCCTATAATTGGAGACTTAATTAATTAGTTACATTTAAATGATTTAAATAGCATTTGGTTATTACAGCTAATCAAATATTCCAGAATAATTGCCTCAACTATTTTTATGGGCTATCATCATCTTGAGCATTGTTATGATAAAAAATTCCTAGCTTAGATAAAACATTGTTCTGTATTATGCATATCTCAATATGGTCAGAGTCAAAATGTACCCAAACCAAAATAGCTTTTTTGGGAGATTTAGTCACAGCATGTAATCACAGCCAGAAAGAGTGAACCTACTCTGAAAAGTTCTTCTCTTGTAGATTAGGTTCCACTTGAGAAAATGAAAAAAAGCAAGACTGGGTCTATAGGAATAGCTTCTAAGACAGAAAGTCAGGCCATCCCCTAAATTTTGGTCTAGTAGAAAGAGAGCAGGACTAGGCCTCAGAAAACTTAGCAACAAGTTCTCACTATGCCACTAACTAGCTATGTGACTTTGGGCAAGTTTTAGCACCTCTCTGCCTTTGAGTTTTCTCAATTTGTTAGAACAAAAAAGTTGGACTAGATGCACTTCAAAGGGTCATTTTAGCTCTGAGGGTATGTATCAGACCTGCACAACATTTGGTCCTTGGGCTGCTTACAGCCTGTGAAAGGATTTCAGGTGGCCCAGGAAAAATACAGAGGATCTAAAACAGACCTGCACAATGCACCGCCCTCAGGCTGCAGTCTACATGTTGTGCAGGCCTAGTCTATAAGCTAATATTCTGTATTTTAAGGTTTCTTCCAGCTCTAATATTCTAGATTCCAAGTTTCAGTTAGTGTTCTAAAATTCCTTCTAATTTTAAGGTTCTGTGGTCTATCCATTTAGTGAAAACAGCTTTGAAATAAAAAGACTGAAGTTTGAATCCTGGGGGTTTTGTCCTTTCACTTACTACTTAAGGGACCTTGGACGAGTCACTTAATAAAAATCATTGCTGACTTGTAGTACTTGAAGTATTTTAATTAGCAAAGGACAGCTTGTCAACACCTTGTTCTTATTTATCCACTTAATACATTTTACTCTGGAAAAAGACAAAACGCCAAACCTTTAAGCCTCCATTTAAACCTTTCTGTGCTTCATTTTTCTCATCTGCAAACAAAAAGGGAAATAATAATACCTGCATTACCCACATCACAAGATTGTTGTAAGAATTTAATCCAATTCAAGCTGATTTATTAGCATCTACTGTGTGCTAGGCATGGATAGGTGCCAGGGCAGAAATAATACTTCCTGCTTTCAAGTAGCCTATATAGTATAGGGATTTTCTTACCTTAGCACTGAATGGGTGTTGCCTCAGTCAAACTGAGACCTGTTGAAGACCTTTGTTTAAAAAAGGCCAAGGTCTCCCACTGCATTCAGGGCCATCTCCAGTTGTCTTGATCCATATCTGACCACTGGACCCAGATGGCTCTGGAGGAGAAAGTGAGGCTGGTGACTTTGCACAGCCCTGCCTCACTTAAGTCCAGTTCACTTGCATGTCATGGCATCACCTGCCTGATGTCATGGTCCTCTTTGAGAATGAAGGACAAACAACAACAGCAATAGTATAGTGAAGAGTAACTAATATGCGTAGAGTACAGTATAAAAACCCCCACAAAATATCTGCAAGATGACTTCTAGAGAGAACACAGGTCTCGTGGGAAGGGCAGTTTTTAAATAATAGAATAGGAAATACAATACAGAAGGGTATGGAAATGTAGATCAGAGATCCACAGCTGGCAGGAGACCATAGAGGTCAGCTAGTCTAGCCCCTCATTTTACAGAGGAGCAAACTGAGTCACAAAGCAGTCAAATAATTTCTCCAATATCCCAAAGTAAGTGTCAAAATCTGTATTCAAATTTAGATTCTGTAGGTCCGAATTGTGTCATTTATTTACATTCTATCACAATACCTCTCTTGAGCAAGATAGGAACACTGGAAAGAAAGCACAGCTATGAATGGATATGAATCAAATTAGATAATTTATGTAAAATTGTCAACCAACTATAATGTAATATATAAATGTCAGCTATTATTAATTATATACAAATTATATATCACCATTAATTAATTGGCTAATTAATATTAAGGCGGGCAGCTAGGTGGCACAGTGGATAGAGTGTCTGGCCTGGAGTCGGGAAAATTCATCTTCCTGAGTTCAAATCTGGTCACAGATGCTAGCTGTGTGACCCTGGACACACTGCACCCTGTTTGCCTGAGTTTCCTCATCTGTAAAATGAACTGGAAAAGGTAAGGGGAAATCACTCCAGTGTCTTTGCTAAGAAGACTCCAAATGGGGTCACAAAGAATTCGATATGACTGAAATGAACTGAACAACAAAAATATGAAGGTCTTTCAATTCTAACAGTCAATGATTTTGATTCAGGTCTGGATCCAGAAAATAAACATAAGGTCTTGTTTTATTTCCTCACTATACAACATATCTCTACTTATAGGAAATGTTCTTGCTTTTCCTGGAGCCTAACAATCAGTATCTCACAGGGAGGGCACTGACAGGAACAAATGGAGTGACTCTTACAGGACATTTTGAAGGCATGGTAGGCGTTGAGTGGCATTTGACCCAATGGCATACCTGTTGTTATGTGGTGGTTAGGAAACTGGCATGGAGAATTCCAGCATTCATTATAGCTATTTAGAGGATGATGTGTCAGCTAACAGTTTGCTAGGCTTTGATATTGTCAGACAGTAGTAGACTGTTTATGGGTATTTCCCCTAGGTCTCTCTACAAAGGCAGCTTGGTCAAACGAAAGTAATCCTTCATCCACTGAAGGATCATGAGATTTAAATCTATAAGGGACCTCAGAGAACATCTAGTCAAAGTATCATCAGGCAGCAGTATACCCCAAACAGGGAATTTTCCCAAGGAGCCCAAATAGTAAAAAAAATGGTCTTCCTAATAGAATGATAGATTGAATAAACTGGAAATGTTAAGCCTGGAAAGGAGAAGACTCTACACTTCCTCAATTTACAGATCAGTAAACTGAGACCCAAAGGGAACTGACTTGTCCAAAGTCACAGAGGAAGTCAGTGGCGAAGCCAAGGCTCAGAATCTTCATCCTTTGCCTTGAAATCCTTACTTTCCTCCTCCTCATTGTGTCTGCATCTTAAACAGTTGTCCACCTTTCTCAGTCACTCTTGGGCATTCATCAGGGCTGTCCAAGTTAAAAGTTAGGTTCTAAGAGACAAGGTTTAAGATCTGCCAGGCTGTAACAGACATATTTTCTCACTAGTGGAAAATAAAATCAGGAAAGAAAGTCAGATATTTGGAAGCATTTAATGTACATATATATGAAATGCACAGTAACTTTGCAGAACCACCCATGTATCCATCTATAAGGATAAGTGACGCTCCCTGCCCCCCGCCTTACTATGTCTCAGTTTCATCATCTATAAAATGAAGGGATTAGAGTGATTTTTAAAGTCTCTTCCAAACCTAGATTCTCAGTGTTCCACTGAATACAATGAACTCTGATACTTAGCATGTTGTTAATCAAAATCTGACATTTATTGGCACTTCCACAGTCATACTGCATGTTGATAAATGATGTTCAGAAGGACAATCTAGAGGTATGAAGTAGTTTTTAAATAATAAAAAGGATTAATATATATTCAGTACAATTTTCATTGTGGATTTTCTTTTAAAAGTTAAAAATACCATGCCAATGGAAGTCATTTTACCTGAGTGCTGAGTGCAGTTTTTCTTGCATATGTCCTAATTGTTTGAAAAATGGTAAGCCAAAAAAAAAAAGAAGAAAAAAACAATTAAAAAAAAGAAAAATGGTAAGCCAGGCATGGAATATATGCTAATACCAAATTATTGGTAAGTGCCAAATTAGGTAATACTTAATTTCAGATTAATGTCAGTTCTCAATCCTTCTTTATCATGGACCACCTAATAAACTGACCCAGGTCAGAAATGCAACAGCTTAAAGCTCAGGAGTAAAGGAGAGTTTGTGCATGACTAATAATAGAGAGATCCAGTATCAAAAGGCAATGACAGAGGGGTGGAGCCAAGATGGCCACGTAGAAGCAGCAAAGTTCCGCAGCTCCCAAAGAGCCACCCTAAATACCCATAAAATACAACTCTAAACTAACTCTAGGGCTCCCAAACTCACAAAAATACAGAAAACACATCTCTCGCTGAAGGCAGCTCGGCTGGAGGGGCTCATCGCAGCAGGCCAGGAGCCAAAGGCAGCCCAGCCCAAAAACCAAAACCGTGGCCAGGCCCCAGGGCAGTCTGGAGGAGAGGAGCCTCCCAAGTGGCAATGTGAGTCTATCCCAGGGAGCAGATCAATAGCAGTGATCTCCACATCTATCAAGTTAGGAACAATAAGGATTAGGGAAAGGTCAGTGAAAGTGCAACTTTCAAGCTAATTTTGGGGGAGGAAAAGCAGTTCGGCCAATCTGCCCCCAGGGCAAGGAAGCAGTGGGGGAAGGGCAGGAACTGCTGTAACTGGCAGCTGCCCCCACTGGGCTGCTTCAGAGCCCCTGGCCTGTGGAACCCACAGGGGGGGCTGAGTCGATTGATCAGGGCCAAGTACTCTTGCGCTGAGCAGCCTGGATCCAGATTGTGGTCTTGGGTGGTGGTCCTAGGGTGCGCTTTCAGCAAGTCAAAGCTGGGGGGATTTGCAACACACCCCTAATAGCTCCGGCAGCTGGGAAAACCCCAGTGATTTGGAACAGAGCTTTCCCCCCTGGAAGCAGAGTTTCACAGAGCTAAAAAAAACCAACCAATTAATTGACTGGCCAACATGAGGAAAAGGAAGCAAAATAAGAAGAGCAATAAAACTCTAGAATCCTTATTTGTGGACAAAAAGGATGAAAGTATTGAATAGGAGGAAGGCAACACAGTCAGAACTCCCACACCAAATGCTTCCAAGACACTCGAAGAATGCCTAGAAGCTATAGATCAACTGAAAAAAGACTTTGAAAAACAAATAAGAGAAGTGGAAGAAAAATTGGGAAGAGAAATGAGAATGATGCAAGAAA
>JAQQSW010006676.1:0-13892 GCA_028646575.1 Pseudocheirus occidentalis | reverse complement strand
AAGGAAGGAAGGAAGGAAGGGAGAGATGGAGGGAGGGAGGCATGGAGGGACGGAGAAGGGGGTGAGAAAGAGAGAACCAACTTAATTCCCTCAATCTGTGTACCTTTGTCCAGGTCTCAACCTATTCTTCTCCTTTGGCTTGGTTCTTCAAGGGACATTCATTCTCCCTCTCTTGGTCCACCTTGAGATCTTTTCATTCCTTTCACTAGTTTATAAGTTGCCGTCTGTGAATATGCCTGTCTGTCTTGTCTTTTTGTCTGTCTCTCTCAATCTCATCTCCCTTTGAGGTCACTTGTGGCCCCCTAGGTCTTCAGGTGCAGCCCTCTGACTGAATCCAAACTTCACAGAACAAATCCCCTTAATATAAGAATTTGTTCTGTAAAACTTGGACTCAGTCAAAAGGCTGCACCCAAGGACCTAAAGGGCCACATGTGGCCTCTTAGCCGCAGGTCACCCCTGGAACTAAAGCCTTTCTCTTTAGCCAGGGATTCTCCCTAATCTATTGTTTCCTCAACCCTGAGCCCTTTGTTTACTCCTAGAGGGGACTTTCAAATATCTCTTATTAACCACCGAAGATATCAGCAGACTTGCACTAAATATGTCAGAAACAGAGACACTGAATAGGAGAGGGGGGCAGGGCACAAATTTCAGTCGTTTTTCAGCTGTGTCTGACCCTCCATGACTCCATTTGGGATTTTTTTGGCAAATATATTAGAATGGTTTGCCATTTCCTTCTCCAGCTCATTTTACAGATGAGGAAACTGAGGCAAACAGGGGTAAGTGACTTTCCTGGTGACATAGAGATGGTGAGTGTCTGAGGCTGGATTTGAGCTCAGATCCTCATGACTCCAAGTCCAGCCCTCTATCCACTGGGCCACCTTGAGTCAATAGATCTAAGTTCAAATCCTGCATCTCATTTACTACCTCTGTGACCTCAGGCAAGTCATTGAATTATAATTCATGCCTGAAGCATGAAGGGCTTGAGGCTCTCTGAGGTCCATTTCAACTCTAGATTCAAAATCTTATGATCCTATTAATTCAGCCTAAAGTCATGTCAATATTTTGGCTACCATAGCACATTGTGGATGAATATGGAGCTTTACAGTTTATTAAAGCACTCAGGTCTTTTTTCCCATAAAATTCTATGTAACCTCATTTCCCTCTTCCTGTACTTGTACAGTTGATTATGTGAACCCAAGTGCAGAACATTTTCTTTATCCATATTAAATTTCATTGTATTAGTTTCTGCCAATCTTTCCAGTTTGTCAAGATCTTTTGGGATCCCCATTCTATTAGCTGATGTATCAAGTATCCCTCCAAGTGATTTGTCATCAGCAAATGTAATGTAGCCTGTGGCCCAGAACCAAAGCTCTGGGTTTACAGGGACCAAGTTCAGTCCCGGGAGCTTCTCTTAAATTGTATCCCTTTGGCTCATACTCTCACTCAGAGTTTCCCAGAGATATGCCAGAATTTGGCTTATTTTATTCCCACCTAGGTTTTTTTCTAAGAAAAATTTCTAGGTCTCCATAGAAAACTGGGTGGGGTGTACAAAAGAAAGTAATATTCATAAATTACTGTGATACAGAAACAAAAGATGTTAATAAAATGCATTTAAAACAACAAAAAAGAGTTCCCAGGTAGGCACTCAAGTTAACAATACATTACATATGAGTCATGCTTTACTTCACACAACAAAAAACAAAGATATGAACAACCCATAAACAATCAAAATAACTCTCCTTCCTTCTCTAGTACATCTCACCTCCACCCCTAGTCCCCCAGGGACTGATACCATTCTACAAACTTAGAATACTGCTCTATGGTTCAGGCTCCCCAAAAAGGGGGAAGTACCTGGAGTTAAGAGAACATCAACTACCTTTCTCAAGACCTGAACAGGGCACATAATTCACAGTCGTATTAGAGGGTAAGAACCTGTTTGCTCCTGCTCACTGTGACTCAGGCATTATCTCTCCACTGCTGCTGTCTTGGGGCTCCCTGGAGTGGTGCCGTGCATATAATTAGGTTCCCCTCTACCACAAGCCCAAATAATGGTCTCTGTATGTAGCTCTTCTACTATATTTCCATCTCTCAGAACTGCTCGCTCCTTCTCTCTCTCTCTCTCTCTCTCTCTCTCTCTCTCTCACTCACTCATACACACACCGCGCACGCGCGCGCACACACACACACACACACACACACACACATCTGTGTGTGCTCAGTCTTTTCAAAGATTAAATTGAATGGTGTGGCTCAAATATCCCTCAGACATAACAACAACAGGAATATAATAACAATGGCTAAGATTTACACGGCACCTATTATGTGCTGGGCACTGTGCCAATTGCTTTATAAATATTATCTCATTTTATGCTCACAAGAACCTTGGGAAGTAGGTGCTATTAACACCCCCATCTTACAAATGAGGAAACTGAGGTAAACAGAGATGAAGTGACTTGGCCACAGTCATACTTCTAGCAAAACTAGATTTTAATTCAGGTCTTCCTGACTCCAGGGAATCAATCATTTTTAATGTGGTGTCAATGGACCAACAGTAAACAAGGCATGGAGGAGACATCATAAAAGCTCCAAATGTGAAAGGATACATGATAGCTTTAAAAACAAAACAAATACCCTGTTTTTTTAACCTTGTCCAGTTGCCTGCACTCTTTTTGTATTCCCCCAGAGATCTCCCTCCAACTTGGCATAAAATGATTAATCAACTCCCTTTGGATCCTAAAGGTCAATCCATTATGAATGTGTATCACTGTTCTATTCATATCCCCCCACCTCATCCACAAATATTTTCTGGCTTTCTGATGTCTTGACTGAAATTTATCTATACTATGTCTAAAAAAGCTATTCCCAACCTGTAGGCTAAGGACCCCTGGGGAATCACATAGTTATTGCAAGGAGTCTACAAATCCATTCATGAATCCATATTTTCTCAAAATATATTAGTGGCATTACTGTTTCATTGGAGTCTTCCAAATTTGGGGACATTACAAAGGGTCTTCATCATAAGAAAGCTTAGGAACCACAAGCTACAACATTCCTCTAGTCTTTCATTCTAAGAGACCCGTCCAAAAAGAAAATGAGCTTAGATGGACACAAGTCATTGTTCTTAACAATCTTAGTAAGATCTTCCCTTTCTAAGTATTCAAAAAAGTCATTCTAGAATGTCTGCCACAAATCAACATAAGCAACATTTGCCACAAATCAACATTGTTTTTTCTACCAGACCTGTGATTTTGTCAGCATAGGGAACTCCTAGAGAAGTGTCTCTACCAACACAGGTCAGTATGGTCTCTGCAATTTATAGTCACAAAGAATTGCCTAAGAAACAGGGGTCAAATGACTCATCCAGGGTCACACAACAACTGTGTCAGGTATAGGTCTAAAACCAGCTCTTCTTGACTCAGGCTTGCTTTTTTTTCTTGTTTCTCTATACCACTGCTGTAAATGAGAATGGAAAAAAGAACATCTCACATTTTTATTGGGGCTTTAAAAATTTTTAGAGCACTTTACATACATTATCTCATTTGAACCTCACAAGCATCCTGTGACTTAGGTATTGCAGGGATTATGATGTCCACTTAACAGATGTGGAACCTGAAGCTGAGTGGTTAAGTACAAGGGTGCACATCTAATAAACAGTCAAAGTTAGAATTCAGACTCAGATCTCCCTGATTCCAGGCCCAGTATTCTGTCCACAAAGTCACATAGCTTCCAGTTTGAAAAGACCACAGTAACCTATTTGGGCAGGGCCAATGCATATATTGTGAGCCAAACAGAAATTCTGCCAGCCAAGTAATTTCTGAAAATGCTAAATAAGTATATGCTTCTGGGTATAGCTGAGCCCTTGTGGGTAGATTTTTAGTACATCTATTATTCAAATACTCCATGCCCTATAAAGGGGAAAAGGTGCAGATGGGCCTTGTTTTTTTTTTTGTTTTGTTTTTCAGTTAACAAAGAGTGGAGGGATATTTTGTAAAATGTTTACTGGGGGACTTAAACTTAAATTTACATCTTTTATTTAAAAAAACTTACATACATGAACAAGGGCAGGTAGAAAAAGGTATGTGATGTTTGCTCCATTTGCTACTGAGGCTAACTCTTAAATACTCCTATATAGGACACACAGGGCTCTTGGTTTACTCAGTGACAAAAAATAAATTCCAAAATAATAATAAGCCAGCTTATCCAAGGAAAGCCAAATATAAGATAATCTGACCCTATGCAGTTCTTCCCAAAGGTGAACAAGTACCTTCAACCAGTGTGAAAAACATATCATACCTTTCTGGAAGGGGGGGGAGAGAGAAGGGGGAAAGAGACAGACAGACAGACAGACACAGACAGAAAGAAAGAGAGGGAGAGAGAGAGAGAAATAGATAATATGTGTACATATATATACAAATATATGTATATAAAATGCAGCTACAAACCCAGAGCTAAGTTCTAAGACACCAAATTGCAGCTCTGGAGTATTTTTGTTGGAACATCTCTACCCCCAAAATCTAATTTCTTGCAACTTTCCATATAGTATCTGGTGTTGTATTATTTATAAGAAAATAATATTCTTCCCTCCCTTGTGTTTCCTGACTGCAGAAACCACTGCAGCGATGAAGCAATAGAACAATTTTGGTAATGTTTCCATAGCTACCTTGCTTCTAAGTGTGGCTTATTCTGTTTTAAAGTCAACTGACCTACTCACATCATCAAATGAAGTATTTTCAATCTAATCCCTCCTCTCTACCTATTACTGTCTAGTGTTCTTGTGATGCCTATATTTAAAGAAGCCTTGGATGCATAAATACATGGCAAGCAGGCATTCCAGTTAGGTATAAGAGGATGATGAATATATTCATTCTTTCTTCTCCTCCTTTCCAATGTCTCTATGTTCTGTTCTGCCCTTGCAATATCGGGGATACTTTCCAGGAGTCCGGGAGGCAAAGCTTTTAAAGTGCGCTGGTGCCATCTAGTGGTCACTCAAGGTTTTGCTGTTTGTCCCTCAAAATGCATTCAGTTAATAGGTGAACGCAAGAATAGTTCAAAATTACATTGCTAATTCCCCGGCTGTCTTTGGGTTAAAGCTTTCCTTTTACTCAAGTCACTACACATCCTCATCTAGGGATTCTTAATCTTTTTTTGTGCTGTTGGCCCCTTGGGATCCCGGATAAAGTCTATGGAGTCTTTCTCAGAATGATGTTTTTCAATATATAAAAATATGGGATTATGAAGAAAACTTTGAATTTATGCAAACTATATACATATGCATTCATACATTCATATTTATAAGATTATACTGAAATACTATTATCAAAATAATTTCCAAAAACAAGTTTGCAGATTCTAGGTAAAGAATCCCTGGCCCACAAAGAAAGAGCAACTATACTAAAGGATGGGTCATTACCAATTGCTGTCACACAGACACTCTATTGCAAGTATTGGAATTCATAAGATTGTAGGATCATGGATTTAAAGCTGGAAGAGAGCTGGAAATTATTGAGTATAATCCTCTGATTTTAAAGATAAGAAAACTGAAGTCTAGAAAGTGTCAGTGATGTATCCAAGGTGACTCAGTCATTAAATAATATAATTAATAACAATAATTAAATAATAAAGGTTCACATTCAAGCCCCCTGACTACCAATACAGCATTATAATGATCAACTTTGGTCAGAAACATGAAAATTAAAACTCTCTCACCTGGAAAATGTTTGACAGAACAACTAATAAAGATATTTCATAATAAGAGCAATTAACCAGAGGAAGTAAATAAGACTTCACCCATCCTCACTGTACAGAATCGTTTTGTATGTTGACATAGTAAACAAAAAAGGAAGACAAAAACATATCACAATGTGTTATCTTTATAGCTGTAAATATTATACCCCCAAAACATGTGAGAAAACATGGCGGCGTTATTGTCCAAATACTGGTGCCTGTTATATGCAAAAGATTTCCAAAATGGTGCTGAATTTCCAATGTAACAAGAAATAACTGCTAAGCTAGATTATCTCCCTTGTTTTTACAGATACTGGTAGGAATGAACTAGATCCAAAATGCCTGGCTGTCTAAGAGTTGGATTTTAGGGAGGGTTTGGGGGGGGGGGGCGGATTGGTCTATTTGGAGGGAGACGGCAGGGCAATTGGGGTTAAGTGATTTGCCCAAGGTCACACAGTTAGTGTTAAGTGTCTGAAGCAAGATTTGAACACAGATCCTCCTGACTCAAGGGCTGGTGCTCAATTCACTGTGCCATCTAGCTGACCTTTGGAAGCCTTTCTTAATGCAACCCGATTCTGCTTTTCCTTTTCTTGGCTGCTGGATCATACTGTTGATTCCTGCTAAGCATGTGGTCCACTAAACCCTTTAGGTCTTTTCAAACTTTTCTAATACTGCCTCATCCATCTTAAACTTGTGAGGTTGATTTCTGTTTTAACTTAAATACAAGACCTCATATTCTCTATTAAATTTCCTCTTAATAGATTTAACCCAGCTTTCCAGCATGTCAAAATCTTGGATCCTGATTCTGTTGTCCAGGGTTACATTTAACAAAATGAAAGAAATTCAGAAGGAACTTGACCAGGCTAAAGTCTATCATGATAAAGAATGAGTGACATAGAAACTCCCACTTTGCTTTTCTAAGTGTTTTTGTCACGAGGCTCCTTTATATTTGGGGAACTGCTTTAGAATTCCATACATGGAGAAAAAAAATCCTGGCTGACATTCACTTACTTGTTGTTCAGTTGTTTATCAATTGTATCTCTTTGTGACCCCATTTGGGATTTTCTTGGCAGAGATACTGGAGTGATTTGCCTTTTCCTTCTCCAGCTCATTTTACAGATGAGGGAACTGAGGCAAAAGGGATTAAGTGACTTGCCCAGGGTTACACAGCTGTTAAGTGTCTGAAGCCAGATTTGAGCTCATGAATATGCCTGATTCCAGGCCTGGGGCTCTGTGAGCTTCCACTGCTTACTATTATTTTTCAATTACCAAAGGATCCTTCATTGCTTTACATTGTCCTAATTACTGTGAGGCCTTATGATAACTTATTTATGAAGGTTTTTTTGTGAGACATAGCTTGGAATGCTGGATTCATAGCCCTTAAATCCCTGAAAACCTAGATTCAAGTCCTGCTTCTGACATATACTGGCTATGTGACTTTGGGCAAGTCATTTAACTTCTCACTGCTCTAGGCAACTCTTCAAGTTGCAGAGAAGGTTCCAAATAGCATAAGTAGAAGAGGTTTCCTCCCTTGGGAATTCCCTATTCCCATTAAATTTCAGATCCAGCCCAAGTCCCTATCCCTTTAAGGTTTACAAAGTACTTTCCTCACTATAATCCTCAGAGACAGATAGTGAAATTTTTATTATCACCATTTTACAAATGCTAAAATTAGAGTTTATAGATGGTCTACAAACTGATTCTTAGTGTCCCCTGCTCCCTGTTCTACCGCTCTGCCACCATCACTGCAGAAATGAAAGGAAGACAGGCAGAACTGAAGCCTTTTTTATTTTCTTGTTGTATCATATATTATTTTGCCATAACCAAAACTTTTTCACTGAGTGGTCAGCCTTTTGGGGATTAGCCTCTCTAGATTTACCTAGTCCTTAGAAAACAGACGTGGTCTGTTTCTGGGTCCGTCCCTGAAGCCTTCAGAACATGCTCAAGCTTACGCTCTGTTGGCATAATCATTGAGAATCCAAGGTCACCTTCATGCCACTACGCATCATTAAATAATGATGATGATGATGATGATGATGATGATTAGCATTTATGTAACACTTTGAAGTTTACAAAGTGTTTTACAAACTTTATCTCATTTGGTTTTCAAAACAAAACTTAAGATAGGAACTATTATTATACCCATTTTATAGATGAAGATACTGAGGCTGAAAGAGGTTACGTGACTTGCCCAGGATCACACATCTCAGAAGGTAGAGCACAGGCCCTGGAACCAGGAGGGTCTGAGTTCAAATCCTGCCTCAGACACTTAGCTGTGTGATCCTGGGCAAGTTATTTAACATTGATGGCTTTCCCCCCCACCCCCAAAATAAAAAAAGCATGGCTTCCAGGAATAAGGAAATCTGTTGTTCCCATAGTACTCTAGTACTATGTAACCCTAGTTGGATCGCATCCGGAATATTGTCTTCAATTTTAGTGCCACATTTTAAAGGTCTTTTACAGCTTTAGATACTTAAAGACAGAGCTCGTGTTTTCCAAGTCTTTCCCAGTTCCTTTCATCAGTCTTCAAATGACGTATACTTGGGGCTCTTTATCATTCTGGGTTCTCTTTATTACTTTTCAGTTTGGAAATATGATATAACCTTATAGTCACAAACACATTACAGTAACTTGTCCTAGTCAATAAAAGACTGAGCCTAGCCACGAAGGCCTGAGTTAAAGTCCTGCCCCTGACACAGACTGACCACGTGGCCTTGGTCAAGTCCCTTAACCGCTCAGCAGCTCTCTAAAACTGTAGGCTGCCAAGAACCCAAGGGATTTACCCAAGGTCACATGGTCAGTAAGTGTCAGAAGCAAGACTTTGCATCAGAAGGGCTTAATCTGTACTGACAGAGGGAGGTTCTTCACCCAGGAACTCCCTCTCCCAATGAAATCGCAGATCCAGTTCCTATTCCCGTCTCACAAACATGTAGACTGTAAGACGAGAGAATAATGATGAGATGAAATCATATTGAACTGTTATGCATCTGATTGATTCTATGAACTCATCAATCATAGGAAGAATCCCATTTCAATAAACTACTTAACATCAAAATATGGTATTTTAAATTCTTCTGAGGTCACCGTGATGGGGTTGAGACGTCCCTAAGTTTGAAAAAAGATCTGCCTTCAAGTGTTAGCTCTATCACTTACTAGCCACGTTGCCTTAGTCAAGTCAATTAACCTCTCAGAGACTCAATTTCCTTATCTGTAGGATAAGAATAACAAATGGAATGGGTTGCCAAGGGGATTGTGAAGTGAACCTCTGTTATTTGCCTCCTTCCATTATTTCTTTCCTACCCTTAGTTTATTTTTTTAATTGATTTGTTTATTTACTTTTAGTTTACAAGATTCAGTTCCACAGTCCCTTGAGTTTCAAATTTTCTCCCCTCCCTCCCCCCCACCATGGCAGCATGCAATCAAGTATAGGATCTGCAAACACTTTCACATTGGACATTAGTCTGGTTGTATAGAAGGGCTGTAACAGATGGAGTGAACAATGGGAAAAAAGAAAGAAAACGAAACATGAAAAAGAATGTATTGCTTCAGTCTCCATTTAAACTCTGGTCTTTCTAGGTCTTTCTCTGAGTGTAGACATCTCCTTCCATCCTGAGACTTGTAAAGTTGTCTTATAGCTGTGCATTGCTGAGAAGAGTCCAGTTTATCAAAGTCGGTCATCACACATTCGATGTGTCTGATTGTGTACAAATTTTTCCTGGATCTGCTCTTCCCACTTAGCATCAGTTTGTATAAGCCTTCCAGGTGAATATGAAGTTCATCTCCTCCTCATTTCTTATAGCACAATAGTATTCCATTACATTCATATACCACAACTTGTTTAGCCATTCCCTGCCCTTAGTTTACGCAACTAGGTGGCTCAGTGAATAGAGTGCTGAGCCCTAGAGTCGGAAAGATCTGTGTTTGAATCCAACCTCTTACACTCACTTAGCTGTGTGACCCTGGGCAAGTCACTTCACCTTTGTTTACCTAACACACTGGAAAAGGAAATAGCAAACCACTCCAGCATCTTTGCTAAGAAATCCCCGTGGACACAAGGTCCGTGAGGTCACGAAAAGTTGGACACAATTGAACAATGACCAACCCTTAGTTTGAAAGGAAAACCAAGTCCTGCTGAAGTGGAAAAGCTGGGAAAGAATGATACCACCCACATAAGGGTAGAAGTCAGAAAAGGAGAATAAGCTAGGTCAGATTTTGTCATTACAATAGTAGATATGCCAGATCACTGATAGATACCTATATCAAAAGGTTGTTGTGAGAGTTTCAAATGCAATGATGTATTATCACCTCCTTCCGTTTCCTCCTTCCGTTTCTCTTTCCTCCCTCCCTTCTCTCCTCTTCCCTTCTCTCTACTTGCCTCACTTTGTCATTCCTCTGCATCTCTCTTTGTTTCTCTCCCCACCTTTCTCCATTCCAGTTCTTCACCCTCATTTTTCCTGCCTTCCTTCTGTGCATCTCAACTATCTCTGCCTATAGCACCCCATTCTATCTCCTTGCTTTCAGTGCCTTATTGTTGACTCTTTGTTCAGATCCAAAATATATAATAATATGCAGAGAAAGAGGAGCATCACCAAGATTTTAGTTTCAGCAAGTTGTCCTACTTCTGGCTGAAGGGAGATGACAGAATCAATAAAAATTTGAGTACTAAAATGTTTTTTAAAGAAATGAATGCATTTTTATTAAATTTAAGTCTCTAAAGTGATATTGCTGATGGGGATACATATAGATAATCTTTTAAGAGCTTAAAAATAGATAAGAATAACTCATAATTAACGTTCGATGTTTGACTGCTAAAGGCCTTTCCTCATAAATAGGCTAATAATTCACTTGATTAGACTATCAATTTGACTTTAAAAAAATTTTCCTATAAATACTTATAAAATCTCATTACAAGAGTTCTGTATATATGCTTTGTATACATATCTCATCATCTATATTGAACTACATTCTTTATGATGACAGGAACAAGTCTTTTTTTTGGTCCACAACATTTAGCACAGTGCTTTGTGCATAAGTAAATGCTCAATACATATTTGTTTAATTAAATTAATGAATGAACATATAACAAGCTATTTCCATGACTCTGAGAAAGGTCTATAGAAAGAATACCTCAGGAAGACGAAGAAAACACATAGAGGTGAACTCTGGATTCTCCCTGAAAATTTTGGGTGGAAAGTTACTAAGGCAGAGAGACTGAGTTGAGGTTAAATGGATGCATAACTCTATACCTTTGGAATCTTGACCATCTAATCTCCTTTTTGCTGATTACTTGTAGGGTGGCTCACAGTTTGGGTGTTTTGTTACATGCCACATTTGCATGTGAAAGGCAGGAATTTAGAACAGAGTATTTGAGGAGGAATTTGTTACAGCTTTGCAATGATTCCAACAATCCTTTTCATTCTTGTTTTCTCTCATCTGCTTATTTGCATGGCAGACCCAAAAAATCTTGGCTGGCTAAATGAAGCTAGGTGCTTCCAAGTCACAGAGTTACACAGACCTTTACAATTTGTCAAAATGTAGTCTCTCCAAATTTGTCTGAGTGGAATACAGATTGACAATTAAGAATTGACTGAAATCAGAAAGGACTTTCTTACCCTAAGTCAGATGGAAGCTCAGAAGGACATGGACACAAGTCCTGCTAATAGTAGGAAGAAAATTTAAAAGATAAGCGAAATGCTTGAAAATTCATTAGCTAGAAGACTAGTTTGTCTTCTGTAGTGTTTAAGACTTGGGACAAAGACTTTGGAACCTGACCAACTTTTTCTCATTATGAAAAGGAAAATCACTTTCCCATTGTCCAATAATTAGGTGTGTGAAGATCTGCCTCTCACTAAAAGGGTAGGGGATTAGCCTCTGAGCAATAAGGAGAAAGAGAAGGGGAGTGGGGTGGGACAGAGAGAGAGAGATAGAGACAGAGACAAAGACAGAGAGACAGAGACAGAGAGAGAGAAAGAAATGGCAGAGCCAGACTTCCAGTGAAGATGGTATAGAAAGTCTTCAAAGAGCACAGATGTCCCATAAACACCACACGAAAAACCTAGAGAAGGTACCAAATGGAAGATTGTTCCAGTCTAGGACCTACACAAGCAGAGTGCCAGAAGTCAGTCTTCTGGTAATCAGAAAGTGGAAGTGCTCAGGCTGGAAGAAACCAGCGTGAACTCCTATAATTGAGGACAGAAGCTAATGAGACCCTTGTTCTGGTTTACTGAAATAGAGCACAAAGCCAGCCACCCCAAAGGTCACTAGACAAGGGAACAGAAATGAACAGTATATACTTCTATCACTTGAAGTCATAGCAGGAAACAGGGCCAAGAAAGCTACACCCTGGGTTTCCTCCAGGGGCTCTGAAGCCAGAGTTTGTCTTAGAGCTACAACAGGAGATAAGGCCAGCCAGTTCAGTGCTCAAGTGGGGCCTTTCAGGAGGTCTAAAATCAGTATGAGTTCTGGCATCTGTTGGGGCTATCACATAGTCACAGGAGTGGACAAAGCAGGACTAGGAAAGGTTTCTTGTAGAATGTAGGATTTGAACTGAATCAGGAAGAAACAAGGAAAGCTTAGAAGTCAGAAGAAAAGAGGCAGAACATTCAAGGAATGGGGAACAGCATTGCAGGCATGGAGTCAGAAGATGGTACATCCCGTATGAAGAACAGCAGATAGGCTAAAGTAGCTTGATCATAGAGAATATTGTGGAGAGTAAAGTGTAAAAGGACTAGAAAGGTAGAAAAGGGCCAGGTTGGCTTTAAATGTCAAAGAAAAGCCTTTATATTTGATCCCAGAGTAAAATTTTTGAAAGGTGGAACTAGAAGTGAGTTAATACCAAGATAAATTGAGAAAAAAATAATTTAATGGCAGAAAAGGTTTATGTAGAATTGGGAAATATGCTGTAGGTGATGTAATAAACCAAGAATCTTTGTAAATTGTGGAAAGTTCATCGTTTCAAACTATTAGTGTAACTCCTTGTCTTCCCCAACAATTATATATTCTTCATCCTTAAAGAGAAGTAAGAACAGCTGGGTGGGGAAAAAGGGAGCTGATGATTTGGGGACCTCAGTAATCAGGAAAAACTGATGACAGCATGAGACCTAGGGGATGGGGTGCTATTGTGGAAAAAATGGGACTATGTGGGGAATTCCAAAGTACCATACTTCCATCCAAATATTTGAAGATTACTATCATATCCCAACCAACTCTTCTCTTCTCCAGGCTAAAAAGCCTGTGTCTCTCAACCATTCCTCATATAAAATGATTTCCAGAATCCTTACTATATCTGAGACAAAATCTAGTTCATGGATATCCATCCTAAAAGATATTACAAGAATGAAATATTAATATTCTATATGTTGTCTAGCTAACAAAAGGCACAATGAAATTATAGCCCACCTTGCATTGGTCACTATATTTCTATAATGAAGCTTATATTTGCATTATTTTTAGAACATTTATGCTAAGCTTATGTGCTGAGTCAGATAAAATTCCCAGGGTTTTTCTTTTCATAAGAACTGCTGCCAAACCAAATATCTTCCATTCTTAAGCAGTTTTTTTAAACCTTAATGGAGAATCTAACATTTATCCCTACTAAATTCAATTTTGTTAGTTTTAGTTTATTCTCCAAGTCTGTCAAGATTGTTCTGAACCTTTATCATTTGATACATGTTTTATCACTCTGTTTAGTGTCCTTCAAATTTGAAATGTATTCCTTCTATATCTTTATATAAACTGTTAACAAAAGTGTTGTATAGGCGAGCTCCAAGGACAAAGTCTTTCAACATGCCACAAAAGAGATCCCTTCATATTGAATTGATCCATCAAAGCTCTTTGGGTATACTCATTTAACCAGTGTAGACCCTACATTTCTCCATATTATTCACAAGGATATCATGTTGGACTTTATCGAACGCTTTCCTGAAATCAAAATGCATTCACCTGATGACTCTCATAATTCTGTCAAAAATAGAAATGGGGTTAGTCTGGAACAACTTCTCAGTGAATCCATATTGGCTCCTGTTGGTTACTATTTCTCTTCCTGAGTGTTCACAAAGCATCCATTCAATAATTCATTTGAAAATTTTTCAGGATTTCAACATCTAATTTATTTGCCCATACATTGTTTGCTTTTTAAAAATCAGGACGTTTGGGCGTAGAAGCAGCAA
>JAQQSW010006675.1:0-13892 GCA_028646575.1 Pseudocheirus occidentalis | reverse complement strand
TTACAACTTTACTTTCATTTACTCTTATTAAATCTGGCTTAGGGAAGAAATGGCATAAAACTGGGCATCATGCCACACAAGAGTAGGGGGCATGGGGATGAGAGGTGGGATGATGGAGGGGAGGGCAGGGTCTGGGGGAGGGGTGCTGGATGCTCACACTTCAGTAAAGGGACAGGGACAGGGTAGAGAATAGAACGGGGGGGAGGGACGAGGGATAGGAAGGTTATGATCACTGTCACAATATGTCCACTATGAAGATGTCTTGTATAATCACACCTATACAGCCTGTATTAAATTGATTGTCCTTCCAGTGGGGGTGGGTGACAAGGGAGGAATCGAAAGAATCTAGAATTTAAAGCTCTGCAATACCTGCAATGAAGAATTAAGATATACAGGGCCTGGGGTAGGGAGACCCTGCCTGCCCTACAGAAAGTTAGAGAGCAGAACAGAGGAGGGGCTCTACAGTGGGACCGCTGTTTTGGGGTTGGGGTAGGGGAAAGACAGGGAGAAAATTTGTAATTCAAAAATCTCATGAAAATGAATGATGTAAACAAGAAATAAAATTTATTACACAAAAAAAGGAAAAGAGGAGAGGCTGTTTCAAAGGAGGGAACATGATGGACAACTAGAGCTATTAGGAGAACTAAGTGAGATATGGAGTCCTCTTTGGAGAATCTATATAAATATAAATAATCAAATAAATAAATAAATGAATGAATGAATGAAATTTTGAAGAAGCAGATGTGAAGTGAACTACCCAAGGTCACAGAGCAAATAAGTATCTAAGGCTAGATTTGAACCTAGGTCTTCCTGACTCCATGTTCAGCACTCTATCCAGTGTTAGATAACTCTGACCAGGTTACCTATCTACATAACCGATAAAGCTCTCTCTAACTATATATCTTTGAGTATCCAGTTAGGAAACTGGGATCAATAACAAACCAACAGACAATTCCTGGGGTAGGGGAAGAGAGAAGAGGAACTGGCTGCTGATCAAATGGTAGATCAACTGCTATTTTTTTCTCCTGGGGGAGGAAAAAAAACAAACCTTGAAACCCGCCACCAACTCCAAGAAAAAAAGTCATTTAAGTCAATGATAATTTTTAAGTCAAGGCAATGAGATTAATTTCCCAGAAGAGTTAATGCATCTGTTAAAAGGGAGAAGTTTCCTTTAGATAGTAGTTTTTAAAAAGAAAACTTGGACTATAATGATAAATAATTTTTTTTTAAGTTTTGTACAACTGGGGGATTGGGGGTGCTGAGGAGAAGACAAAATATATCTATACATTGGGAAGAAACAGAAGCAAAATCTTCATACCACACACAGGAAGATGATTATACATACTAGATTAATCTGAATAACTCAAAATAATTACTAGTACATAAAAAAGGACAAATTAGTTTCCAGAAGTAAAGGTAATATATGCAAAATAAATGGGCAAGACAGCTGAATGGATGTGTATCACTGAGTTACACCAGAAAATAATAACACTACTGAGATTATAGAGTTACAATTATCTCTCAAATATGAGTTAATGAAGTAATTAATTAAGCATAGAATAATGTAGTAGAAAAAAGCTTGTATCTGAATTCAAAAGACTTGAGTTCAGATCCTGTTTCTGCTATTTACTTAATTTGTGAGAACCTGGGTAAGTCTTAATTCAATCAATTCAACATTTATTTACTACTTATTTTTACAAGGCACCGTGTGCATGTGAGGAGATTTTGCGAGGCAAAAATAAAATTGTCAAATGACATTCTGGGGTAGGCTGGGGATACAATATGAAGATAGCATAAATAATTACAAAATAAATATTCAAAGTTCAGTACAAAGTAATTTCAAGAGAGATAAAGCTTGAACAACAGAAAAAGTCTTTTTTTAGAAGCTGCCCCCAAGATATACTTTGAAGAAACGTAGGGATGCTACTGAATGAAAAAAGAAGAAAAAAAGCATTCGCTTTGAGCCTCATTTTCCTCATTTGTAAAATATAGAATTTGGAACAGACTTATGAGACAGTTTTATATATTACTTATATACAAATCAACCCTGAAGAGTCATCTCATACTCAACAAATTAGCTACGATGACAGTATTTGGGATAATCAATGTAGGAAGGATCGTGGCAAGAAAGGTTTATGGAAAGATACATATTGATGGAACTGTCCAGTGGTCCAACCATTCTGAAAACTGAGTATAATTATGCTTAAAAAGTGACTAAAGTTCATACCCTTTACCCTGGAGATCCTACTATTAGCACATTCTTTAAGCAAGACAATGATGAGAAATAAAGGTCCCATACATCAGAAAATATTTTTAGCAGCATCAGAAATAAAGTAGATGTCCATTACCACTATGGAACACATAAATAAATGACAGAATATGAAGGCTCAAAGAAACAAACAAATACACATGAACTGATACAAAGTGAAGTAAGGAAGAAACAGGAAAATAATATACGACCACCATAATATAAATGGAAGAACAACAAAAATGCTGAAGTTAAATGCTGTGAAATTAAAATAAGCAAGATCTTAAAAAGAAATATTAGAATGTACCTGGAAGAATTCATGGCATAAATTGTGTTAGACCAGTGTAGCCTTTTGAGGAACCCTGGTCACCTGCATACTATGATGGGGCATAAGAGGAGGTCCAAAAATACTGAATTGTTAGTTTCTACTAAAAGCACTGGCACTGAAATTAAAGTATAGACTTGTTATTGTTGAGTCATTTCAGTTATGTCTGACTCTTCATGGTCCCATTTGGGGTTTTCTTGGCCAAGATACTGGAGTGGTTTTCCACATGGCTAGTAAGTGTCTAAGGCTAGATTTGAACTCAGAAAGATGAGTCTTCCTGATTACAGGTCTGGAAGTCCACCTAGCTGTCCGAAGTGTAGAATAGGGGTTGGTCAACTCCAGACAAAGGAGCTGATAAAGCCTAGCAAGTAATTTTAAAAATGCATCTGTAACTTGTATTTTTACCTTGAAAATGCACATGCTATATAATGATTGCTATTTATTTAAATATGTAGGTGTGAGGGATGGCTAGATGATATTTGTGCTGCTATGCCAACTGTAATCCAGTTTCCTAACCTTGTGTGTCTCATGAATGACTTTTTCCCCTTACGTGTCAATGATCTGTAACATAACAAAAACATATTCAAAGCTTGATTAGAAGCATAAGTAGGTAAGGCACAGAACAATAAGTAATTAAAAGATCATCACAGAGGAGAGAAGGGTTTTAAAACTTTAAAGCTTTTCCATAGGAATTTATGGAAGAAAGCGACAGAGAAAGGCATAAACATGAACTGGAAGGGATTTTTTATGTGAAGAAGTGGTAGCAGAAATAAGAAAAACTCATATAATATTTTATGATTTATATTCTCCTCAAAGCCAGCCTTGTAGTTAGGTAGCACAGCTATTGATATCCTCATTCTGCTGATGGAGAAACTGAGGCACGGAAGTTAAATGACTTGCCTGTGCTAACACAGGTAATAACTATCAGAAACAGTTACCTAATTCCCAAAGGGAAACTGGTAGAGATGGCAACTGTTACTATTGACAAGAATTTCTATCAACCTACTCTTTTTACCTTTCAAGATAAAGAATGATGTAGCTATATGCAAATACAAGATTTCACTGACCTGAATAATAAATAACAGAAGTAAAGTCCTCACAAGCTTAATTTACTTTCTTCTCAGAGTTTTAAAGTAGTAAGGCATGATATGAACTACAGTTATGGCCTTGGGGCAAAGAACACAAAAAACATAAAGAACACAAAAGTACATTTTGACCAGTGCCTAAGAAAACAGCCCACATGCACAGAAAATATGGGATGACCAATACCCATCAGCCTTTGTTATTGCTTTCACAGCTTGGAGCACCTCTACCCTGAAAAGCTTCATTAGCAGGGCAGGTTAACAGTTGGAATTCTGAAAAAGCTAAATACATTGGGTTCATTACAAAGCCAGCAAAGGGACTAGGTTATTATCTAATGAAACAATCCTAAACCAGACATTCTACTACAGAAGAAAGAATGCAGGCTTCTTTAATTCCAGCTCTGATATCTTCTCATTTTGTGACTCTGGACAAGACACTTAGCCTCCCGAGGGCTCAGTTTCCTCTTCTTCAAAGTGAAGATTTTGTACTAGATGGTGTATAAGTTGCTTTCAAGCTCCAAATGTATCAGCATATGAATGGAGGAAAAAAACCTCACATGTCCTCACTAGCAATTACACACATATGTGACTGTATATACCCATTATCTCCCTGGATGTTACTGTTGAAGATTCACTTGTTTTGAAGTGAATTGTACATGCTCTAAGATAAGACCGTCACAATGTTCATAAGAAAACATACTCTAATCTTCCCTTGGAAATGTCACTTAACTACTCATGCACTACTCTTGGCTAAGCAGTTACTTTAGCCAATTAGAATGAGGACGAATGGCTGTTGGTAGGTTCAGTGGAAGGAGTAAGGAAGATCTGGGAAGTCTGCTCAGAATGCCAAAAAGTAAGATGAAGCCCACCTACGGTAGGGCACTATGAAAGAATGTCTTCAAAACTTTATTGAACCTAGTGGGTTCTTAAAGTCAGGCAGTAGATTCAAATCTCTAATGTGATCCAGAATTCCCTTCCGATGAATTCTAGTTTTACAGAGTCAAAATAATTCTCCCTTTTCCTTTTTCTACCTTTACTCTGATGACTACTCAGGAATGTCCCAATATATATTCTGTGGAATTAATTTCTGAAACAATTATCCACAATAATCTCTGGGCATTGGATTCTCTGTTCTACCTTGAGCTCATTTATTCTTAAGGATACAAGTGTCCTGAATGGCAAAACTTTCCTGAAGGAAGGAGTGAAGAATGGAGAGTGGCTTCAGTGCAAACCTGAGGGAAGGAGGAGGAAATGTCTCCAAGAAATTAAATTAAAATTCTGAAGGCCAAAGGACAGAAATGGGGTCAAGATTTTGGCAACTCTAAACCAGCCGTATGAAAAGGGACTATTTGAAAATGAAATACCTCACGTTATTCTTTGGAGTATTTTGCATATACAGAAATCAGTTTTTTTAAAACACTAATAAACACATACTATTTGATGTTTGAAGAATTTTGGACAAAACAAAAGCAAGAAACGAAGACCTTATTGTCTTTCTAGAAGAACTTATTCACAATGAAATTATAAAATTTCATAAAGAAGCAAGGATTCTCTGGGGTAAAGGAATCTGAATACCATCTCAGATTTGCTGCAAAAATTTTGATATTTATTGTATGCTCAACTCACTGTCTGCCTAATAATTATTCCTTCTAAGTCAGGAGACTCCTTACCTTTTGGGGGATGAGAAGGTATTCTTACTCTCCCAAAACTTTTGGATGGAAAAGAAGGGAGGTAGGAAGAAAGAGAAAAGAATTGGAATGTGTCAGTCTAGATCTGGGAAACAGGATCCTGAAAAACTAATAAAGTAGTGTGGGAGCATGCTGATCAACATGGAAAGCTGCATTTTAAGGGGCATATTTCAGAGAGTAAAGTGATAGACCAGTGAACCACAGGAAGGGAGGGGATGGTAATGGTTGTTTTCTATCATTTGCTATTAACTGTTAGAGATCCTTAGCTTGAATCGCTTTACTATCTAGAGTAAAAAAAAAAAGAATGACACGGAGGAAGAAAGGATATGAGAAACAGATTCAAGATAAATAAAAATATCAATTAATAAGAAATAAGATTTATAATGTGTATTGAGGCTGTGTTGCATGGACTCTCATCTCAGGATTCCCAACAATGAAACAGAAATCTTTTTGGCCACTTCCACAAGGATGTTCAAAAAGAAAAGCCTTTCAACATGTCAGCTATTTTGAAAACCTCTAAAGGTTAAAGACAACACAACTGTTTTTCCCCCATACCTATTCTTCCAAAGCCATATGCTGTGAGGATTCCTCAGGCAAGTATGATTTATACAGCACTGTGTTGACTCAGGGGACTGTAGATTTCCATACTTAACTCCCATGGCATAGGCTATTAAGGCTACTAATGGATACAAGAGCTAATGAAGGAGATGGAAAGGACGATCTGTGAATCACCAGATTTCAGGTACCCTGAATGCATAGTATGGCTGCTGTAAAGAGCACTAAAAATATTGAGCTGGGAAGGTCTGAAAGCTTTGCTGGTTTTATATTTTTTAAGTCTATTTTGTAATATATTGTGGCTCTTTTTGTTCTTTTACGAGACTATTTTTTAAATAAATGACTCCAAACAGGCTACTCATACTTTAGTGTTAAATTACTGCATGCAACATTGCTAGCAACAATTAACTTTTCAGTGCTCCAGGTAAGATAACACATTAAGAAGGAACTGTTGTTTTGCCTTACTTGAAGGGAAGTTTCCTTTCCCACTCTGATGAAATCACAGGTGCCAACCAACACCTACATACACACGGATATACAGGCACACACACATAAATCACTACATATTTCACATTTTACCTACCTGCAATTGCTCGGACACTAAGACTGCATCATTTTTCATCTTTATATCCTTGTCATCTAGCTAGTAAATAGCTTAATCTCTTCTGGATAAGAGCTAGCATTTGTACAGTGCTTTAAGGTTTACAAAACTCTTTAAACAGATCAACCTATGCAACATTCACAATAACCCTAGCAGGCAAGGGCTGTTATCATACTCTTTTTACAGCTGAGGAAACTGAGACAAACAGAAGTTAAATGACTTGCCCAGAGTCACACAGCTACTAAGTGTCTAAGACCAGACTTGCACTTGGTTTGACCTGACTCCAAGTCCCATGCCATCTAGAAGTCTCCACTAAGTGACATTTACCTACAGGGATACAAGTTCACATACAAGTAAAAATGGTGTGTATATATACACAATAAGCACAGTGATTTGTTGGGGATGTGGGGGTAGAGAGGACAGAGTGAGCCGCTGATAAAAGAGGGAACCAGGAAGTGGCAGTTGAGGTGAGCCAGAGGTTTCACGGGGTGAAGGTGAAATTTTCTGGTCTCTTTAGTGTAAGGATGTGACCAAAATACAATCAAGTGACATGAAATTACATTATAAAATGTCTCTGTGTAATTCCACAGCCACTCATAAGAGGAAATCCTCTACCCCACTCCACCCCCTGGAAAAAAATTTATTTCAATATTTCAAGCTCAAAGCATTAAAAATAAATGGCTTGTGATACACAGGGTGTTGAATTAGACCTTTATTTATGATATGTGTCACAAGCCATTTATCTTAACATTTCATATTTGGCTAGATTCACTCAGCTTCGAGTGACAAAACTAGAAACAAGTCAGTAAGCTAAAAGGAGGAAAGGCCAATGGGATGAGCTCAGCATAGCTAGGAGACAGAGAAGGAAGATATGGCAGAGATTTTACTTGCAGAACAAACCTGTGCTTTATTAAAGACAGGGATGGAGAGTCCTTCTTAGTAGTGACTAAATGTTAAATAAGAAAAAACAAACACAAGGATTCTAGAACAAAACTGTGGGCGAGTCAGTTCACACCACAGGTGACAAATTAATGGATAGTTTTTCCTGCAAACTGCTTCAAGAACACTGTTAACACTGTTTTACTAGTGATTATGAACAGAAATGTCATTGGGGAAATCTTTCTATCCTCCTTAAAATTTAAAGCACAATGATGGAAAAACTGCTGTAGCTTTTTTATTTTATATTTAACTTCTGCTTCATTTCTATGTTGCCATTGGTTACACTTGGATTGTTGGAGCTGAAAACCCTAAACATCCTCTTACTTCACAATTAGGAGTAGGGTTTAACACCTCAGAAGTCCAATTAATATAATTAACATGACTGTCTGTACCTTGATACCTTTATCAGACGAGAACACCTCTAAGTTACAGAATCAGTCAAGAGAGCCATGTGTATGAACTATGTGCAAACAACATAATTAGTCAAGGCTGATAGCAGATTACACAATGTATTGGGACTGGTTATAAGAAGTAGACAGTCTCTGGACTGGAGGTCTCAGCTGAGTTTCTAGTAGCTGCTTCAAGGGATAAACTCTGGGAGCACTTTTAGGAGTAAGTGACTTGTACATATAACCTGAGGGTGGCAGGTGGGAGGTAAGTGATCCCGGAGGGAGTATCATATTCTTAATGCCCCTTTCTACTGATGAGACCAATGCTGAGAGCTGAGAGAAGACAAGTTAGGCACACTGAGGAAAGGCAACTTTGGTGATCAGGACCTCTTTGGAGTACTGAGACAGATGATTTCAGGCCACCACAAAGGGTTTGGAGCCTAGTGAAAGCTATACTCACTGAAGGGGAACTTTATGAAGGATCCCAAAAAGGAAGAAAAAAGACTTCTATCCAACTTAGAACCAAGAGATACCCCTTTTACAGGGTCAAAGGAGAAAACAGAATAAGTGAGGGGCAGGATAGGATGGAGGGAAATATAGTTAGTCATTCACAATATACCTACTATGGAAATGTTTTGGTAACTAGACATCTACAACTTATATTGAATTGCTTATCTTCCCAATGGGGGTGGGTGAGGGGGGAAGAAGGAAAAAAATCTGGAACTCAAAGTTTTAAAAACAGATGTGTATTTTTAAAAATTGTTTATTCTTTTTAAGATGAAACTGGGAAATAAGATATGCAAGCATTGGGGTTTAGAAACCCATCTTGACTTACTAGAAAGTTGTCGGGGGGGGCATAGGGGAGGATATAAGAGAGAACAGATTGGAAAAGGGGTATTCAGCAGGATAGCTATTTGGGGGTGGCGGACAGGAGAAAGATGGGAAGAAAAAATTGAAAAACTGTAACTCAAAATCTTGTGGAAATGAATGCTAAAAACTAAACATAAACTGGAAGAAACATTTTTTTAAAAAAGAGATATCCCTTTGCCACAAATATATTTTGAGTCTAATTTTCCTTGGGTTTCATAAATGCTTATGGATTAATGTGCCCCTGACTTTCTGGGGGCTGTTGATGGATGCTTTCTCCTGTTCTTACTGGGGGAAGGAGGCCCTCCCATACCCCATGCAGCAGTCATGACTCATTATCTAGGTCACACAGTTGTACCTAGTTCATTATGATAAATATATAGATGCAGATGCATGCACATTATATATATATATATATATATGTACACATGCATTTACACACACATGTACATTGTACACATAACCTCATTTGATCCTCAAAACAACTGTGAGATATAAGTCCTATTGCCATCTGTTTTACAAATGAGGAAACTGAGGTTAAGTGTCTTGTCTAGAATCAAGAAGCAAGCAACCATCTGATGCCCAATTTGAATCCAAGTCTTTCTGACTCCAGGTCCAGCATTTTGTTGATTGCATCATCAGCTGTCCCTATAATTGTAAAGTGCTTGGGATATAAGAAGCACTAAATAAATATTTGTTTTTATTATAATATTAGCACAAAGCACGCTGTGCATAGCAGGCACTGAATTGTTGTTGAACTGAATACCCCCCCAAACTTCTCCCTGAGCCGAAAAACCGTCTTTTTCACATCACTACTTCTAAAGTGGGGGGGGGTGGGGTGGAAAGAGATATAAAGCTGTGAATTTTAAGTGACTAGTCTCAAAAGAACCAAAGTTGCATGATCCTGTTACTGTTGGGCAAGTAAACATATCATATTAAAGGAATGCTAAGTCTAATGTCCTCGAGTCCCTAATTGTAATGGGTGATATCTGCAGTATATGTACCCAGAGGATTTATGGGAGGACCTGGACTAGAGAACTAGAGAGCAGCATAGCCCAGCTGAGATCTCTGCTTTTGGATCAAGAAAACAGAGACAGCCACAGCTTCTGTGAAATAATAATCATGAAAGAAAGAGAGAAAATCAATGTGTGTGTGTGCATGTGCATGTGCATGTACATAATGTGTTTTTCATGTGCATAATGCGTTTTCTGTAAGAGAGAAAGTCTGTGGCTACTTTTTTAAAAATATATTTATATTAACTCAAAATACACACAGCATCTAAATCACTTTACTGTTGGTATAAAAATAAGTAAAAACATTTCTTATCAAGCAAAGCAAAATCTGGCATCCAAAAGGACCTCTGAAAAATATCATTTAGGTTCTAAGATTTTCTATATTTTTACCAAAGCAAAACAAAAAGAAGATACATACAGAAGTGGCTTTGAAGTAAGGATTTACCTGTAACAGTGCTTTTTTATTCTGGTTAAAACAACAACAACAACAAAGAGGACTATCACGAGCACAGAACACGGACAGAGCAAGTGACTTAAGTACTGAAATGATTAAAAACAGGATTGACCTATTTAAGGGAGAAATAGTCTGCAACCTCACTATACTGCCCCATGGTTCAACAGAAAGAGCACTGGATATGGAGGCAGAAAATCTGAGTTCAAGTCCCAGATCTGCCACTAATTCTGTGAGTTAACTGCAGTCAATTCCCTTCTCTGTGGCTCAGTTTCCTCATTTGCAAAATTTGGAGAGATTAGATAATTTTCAAGGTCCCTTCTAGTTCCCATAATCCGCAATGCAATGACATATTACAATATTAAACTATCATACCAACTGTCTCTTGTTAAAATTGCTCAACTTTTTTTTTAACCCTTTGATTATCTGTTTTTTATATCTTCCACCCTTCCCTTATAATGGTTTTGGAGCTGTCCAAAGGAATTCTATTCGTATTTTCTAAAACACATATTTCTATATTGTCTTTTAATCATTAAGTATCTATTTTTACCTCTTCCATCTTTCTCTTATAATGTCCTTCAAGGGGAAGGGTGTAAAGAGGTTTATAGTTTTCTGAAGAATTTATTCTGCTTTTTTGAATTTAATTTTTGAAAATGCCGTATTTCTATAGTGTCTTGGGGTATTCAAAGTACTTTCCTCAGAACCACCTACAGTGTGAGGCAGCTAGGTGGCATAGTAGAGTGTTAGACATGAAATCTGGAAGATCAGGGGGCAGCTAGGTGGCCCACTGAATAGAGCACCAGCCCTGGAGTCAGGAGGACCTGAGTCAGAAGGACTTAAGTGACCTCAGGCACTTAACACTTAACACTTATTAGCGGTGTGACCTTGAGCAAGTCACTTACCCCCAATTGCCCTGCCTTCTCCCCTCCAAAAAGGAAAGGAAAAAATCTGGAAGACCTGAGTTCAAATCCTGCCCCAGACACTTATTTTCTATGTGACTTTAGGCAAGTTACTTAACCTTTCTCAGACTGTGAGATAACAGGGGATAAGACAGGAAGCAAGCTAGAGGGAAAGCGCTGCCTAACTATTTCATTCTACCTGGCAGGTCCGTAAAGCAGCCTTGGTTTTTCTCTTTCTCCTTATTCTCTCAGAAAGAAAGTAGTAAGCTGCAAATAAAATAATGCTTTAATATCCACAGAATACTAAGATATACAAAGCATGAAGGAGGTCGAAAGGAAAAAGGGGCAGAGGTAACAGACCAGGCAAAGCATCCTGATCGCTTACATGAGTCTAGTGTATGTTCATATCAACATCTTACTTTCAGACCTGCTCCCTGAAAAGATCAGTATTTGCAACAACAACAAGAACAAAAAAGTGCAGGTGTAATATTCAAGAATTTATACAATTATGCTGCTGTAAGAAACCAAGAACTTGAGAAGGATTGTTGCTAAAAACTTCCACTTGGGGAAACTGCCAGGCATTGAGAGAAGTGCCAATACAGAAAACAACGTAGACTTACAAAGTTAATAGCACAAAAATAATGTAAGCCCAGAAATCCTTATGTAAAACATGTAAAGTGATCTGTGAAAATGACTACGCTGTGACATTACTAGGAAACAAAGCAGAGGAACCCGTGCCTAACTGGGCATCCTTTCCATCTCCCTCCAAGAGCTCCAGGAAACTTCCTTGGGAAGTCTGGCTGAGTGAGGCATTTAATAGACCTGTGTCAACATAGTATTGCTTACCTTGGGCCAGGTGCCTTAGCTCAAAGTCAGAACCACAGCAGGACAAGAGGCATCATTTTTTAGGAAGAAGGAGAGATCCAGATAGATAAACTCACCCTTCATTTCCTCCACCACTAAGTTTCCAAAGAGAGTAACTGATAGGCTATTTCCCCTAAGATTAACACAGCCTTTCCTATAGACATATGCTCCTCAACTCCTCAAAAAGCAAACAAAAACAAAGGCAACTACATATATGAAAAATCAGGACTTACAAAAAAAATTAAAATATGATTATTTTGATGTGATACTTTGTTCTACAAAAGGATTCTTTGATTTACTGAAGATTTTATTTCAGGATTCTTTCATTTAACATTCCCCTAGTAATAATATTGATAACCTTTTGTAACTGTATTCTTACAATCTTTACACATATTACTTATTTGGAACACATTAGCCTAAGATATAGGTAGTACAATTATGATTAAATCCATTTTACAAATAAAGAGGAAAATTCAAGTTCAGAGATGTTGAGTAATTTGCCTTAAGTGGCAATGCCAGAACTCTAACCCTGGCATGCTGATTCCAAATCCAGTTCTCCATCTACTACACTTTATACTGAAAAGTATAATTATTCAGATTAGAGAAATTCAATTTGTGTGAATATGATACTGTATAAAGTAAGGTTCACTTTTCCAGTTGTATATTATTTGAGGGGTGGGTGAAAAAGGGAGCCTCTGATGTTCTTCCCCCATACGATAGTTACAGAGGTATAGGAGAGAAGAGAAGAGGAGGAGCCTAATCTACAGCTCCATAGAAATGGAGTATCCCCACTACCCTCAGCTTCCGGATCTTTGCTCAGGTAGCTGAACAACATGGCAAGCCCCTCCAAAAACCAAAGGAATATTCAAGCTAACACTGTAATCATTTTCTCCAACCAAGGAGGCACACTCCTCATAGTTTATAGGGACAAGTGTCTGAATCATAAAATAGGGCTTTAAGAAACACTTTCTATTTTAGAGAATCCAATCACATCATTTCTGGTTGTCTCCTAGGCTGTTCTGGTTGCAATCCTCATTCCAAATCCCTTGCAAAATTTAAAGGGCAAAGGGGGCGTACAATTAGTAAGCACTGAGAGAGTTAGAACAAATTTTACTTATTAAGAGTCACTAAATATCTTTTGGCTGATATAAGAGAAAAGAAATCTGTCTAAGGCACAAAATAAATATCCTTTAACTACCTTTGCATTTGCATTTTTATTTCTTTTCATTTTAATATTAAGGAGCGCCTGTTTCACAGAAGAATTTTCATTATTTGAAATTGCTATTTACCAAAGAGTGTACTGAAATTCTTAGTCTTTCTGAATCTGAATTTATAAAGCATTTTATGTGTTAAAACTCCCTACATTATCTTTTCAAAAAATCCTTCTGTCCACTTTTGTATTTAGTTTAATTCCCTGCTCTAGGTAGGAATCAACAGCTTATTCATCATTTTTGGAAATAGTGTTAGAAACCCAAAGGAATAAAGTCACTCACTCAAAGCATTACTCTAATACTTCAAAAAACCATCAGTTCCTCTGAGTAGAATTCTTGACACAGATCTAACAACCCCATGCCATGGTAGTTTGGGGGGAAAGACTATGACCAAAAACATCTATCACATGATGGTCAGTGTGAGGATGACAAATCTCTCTGTCTTGTCTTTGGGTGACAAAAACATGGTCCATTTCTAGACCTGTACTTTAAGCCTTTCCAACTTGGTAGGATGTACTATAGGTTGAATTTAGCTAGCATAGCTTTCCAGGGCAAAGAGAGATCACCTCCATTCCACTACAAGGCAATTTCAGCCTTGGAATTTACACCTTGAACATATTCTTGACTCCTTTGACCCCTCTAAGCTCCTCCCAGAATCTCCATTGAAGGAAGGTGCCCTAGACAAGTCATTATTTTTATTTCTCACCAAGAAGAATTTCTCACTAGAAGAACACCTGCTCCTCCAAGCCTCTTTTTTTTT
>JAQQSW010006674.1:0-13893 GCA_028646575.1 Pseudocheirus occidentalis | reverse complement strand
AATAATAATAATAATAATAATATATACATATCTATTTAACATATGATTTTAGAACTTTAATTTCTAGATTCTTTCCCTTCTTCCTTTGTCACCCACCCCCAGTGGAAAGACAAGCAATTCAATATAGGCTGTACATGTATATTTATACAGAACATCTCCACAATGGACATATTGTATAACACTGATGATATTTCCCTCCTTTCTGTCCCGCCCTCCCCTTGTTCTATTCTCTATTTTGTCTCTTTCCGTTTATAGAAGTGTGTGCTTCTAACAGCCCTCTTCCCCAGCCTGCCCTCCCCTCCATCATCTAATCAGGGATTCTTGAGCTGGGGGTCTGAAGATCATGTGTATATGTGTGAGCACCCGCGTCCCTACTATATTTCAGTATAATTGATTGCCTTTGTAATCTTCTGTATTTTATTTTGTGTATTTTTAACCATTCTAGAAAGGTTTCTATTGGTTTTACCAAACTGCAAAAAAGGAGCCCATGACGTAAAAGGTTATCTTCTACCCTATAGGAAGCCTAAATTAATTCCTTTATAATTTTTACTGATTGCTTCAAGTTCTGCCCTCTCAGGCCAAGCATGAGTCAAATCCTTCTGCATGATAGCCTTTGAAGACAACTTTCATGTCCTTCCAAGTCTTTTTTTTCCCCCTCCCCAGACACAACATCCCGAGATACTTTAGGTTAGAGATTTTTAACCTGTTTTGTATTGTGGACCTTTTTAACTTTTGGCAAACCCTGATACTACTGTGATTTGTAACCTACGTTCATAAAAGAAGGAAATTTCAGGAAATGCTACATTTCAATTAAAGTCTGGTGAAAATAAAAGATGTATTTTTTTTTTCCCATCCAGTTTCACAGACTCCTTGAAATCTATCCAGACTAAAGGTTAATAACCCTTAACAGTAGCTAAAGTTTAGTTAATACTCTTGTGGCATGGTTTCTAGTTCCCTTACCTAGACTAATGCAATAAATAGCTTCATAATTAATTGGTCTTCCAAGTCATTGTTTTCACATAGCCACTAAAGTAATTTTCTTAAGGAAGAAAAGGGGGATGGGCATCTGGATAGAGCTGGGTGGTGCAGTGGATAGAGCAACTGACTCTAGAGTCGGAAGGACCTAGAGTTCACATCTCAACTGTGGCAAGCTCTGTGACTGTGGGCAAGTCACTTAACTTTGATTGTCTCCAAAATAACAACAACAACAAAAATGCATTCCTTATTCCCTGTGACTGCTTACAGCAAGAATTCTTAAAATTTTTTTAAAGGGCAGCTAGGTGGTACAGTGGATAGAACTCAGGAGGACCTGAGTTCAAATGTGGCCTCAGACGCTTACTAGCAGTGTGACTTTGGGCAAGTCATTTAACCCTAGTTGCCTCCCCCCCCCAAAAAAAACTCCCCCAAAGTATAGCTCCGACCATGTTAACTCTGCCCCAACCCCTATAATACTCAGTGATCTTCACTGACTCCCAGTTACCTCTAAAATAAAATACAAAATCCTCTTGTTTAACATCAGTAAATATTAAGCGTCTGGTACCTCTTTCCAGTCTACTTAGACTTAATTCCCTCCTACTCTTCCTAGGTATTCTCTCATCCTGGACTATTTGTTCTTATGCACAGCACTTGATCTCCCATCTCTATATGGGATTTTACTCACTGGTCTATTATGCATTGCATGGTTTCTTGCCATACTTTTACTTCTTGAAGCCCTAGTTTTTCTTCTCTCAGGTACAGGTTCACTTTCTACCTAGGACCTTTTTCTGATTTTCCCAGTTGTGAGTGTCTTTCTTTCCATAGTTAGTTGCTTGGTATTTGATTTCTATATATAGTACGTATCTTGTATTTATATGCATGTACACATGCACACACATGATACTCTGGGAAGGCAGATAACATTATTGTACTGTTGTTGGAGCTATGAATTGGTTGGTACAACCATTTTGAAGAATACTTTTTTAGAAATGTGACCAAACTCTGCATATTTTGATCTGCTTATACTGGGTCTTGGTCTATACACCAGAGAGTTCAAAAAGAAGAAAGATCCCATAGCAGTTCTTTTAATAGTAACAAAGTTGGAAAATGGGTGGCAGTGCCAATCAGTTGGGGAATGGCAGAGCAAATTAATGGTATGTGAATGCAATGGAATAATATCTTACCAAAAGAAATGTAGTAAGGCAATTGTATCAAACTCACATAAGAACCACAATAAGATCCCTATGGGTTGCATATTGCCTTAGAAAACTACATCTTAACATTATCCATGTTTTACTGTATTTTCATTGATCTTGTTAAGTATTTTCTAATTATATTTTGATTTGTTTTGGACCCTATTGAGGGAGGAGTATTAGCTGATACCTGTTTGATACTTCTAACGTAAGGGTTCGTTTCAGTATAAACTGTTGCAAAGGAAAGTGAGCAGAACCAGGAGAACAGTTTACACAATTAAAAGCGATGTAAAGGAAATCAGCTTTGAGAGCTATAAGAACTCTGATTGCAACAACTCTCTAAGATCCCAGCATATAGTTGATGAAGCATGCTTCTCACATCTTGATGGTAATGGACTCAGGATACAGAGTGAGACATAGATTTTTGTACATGATGAATGTGGGAATTTTTTGCTTAATTATTCATATTTGTAAAAAAGGTTTTGCTTTGCTTTTCAGTTAGGGAGGAGAAGGGAAAGAGAAAGGGAATGAGAATAGAGTTCCAAAAAGAAAAAGGAAGAAAAGAGAACAAAAGGAAAGTCAGGAGGAATCACAAATAGAATACCTTTGGAAGTTATATATAGAGTTTATTATATACTTAGAAAAGCAAACTACATAGTAGTAGAAATTTCAGTTTCATGTACAGTCCCCTTATGTTTTACTGTGTATATGGAAATGCGCAAGAGGAATGAGTGTGTGAGGCCATGTGTGTACATTTTACAAAGCTTGCAAAACTTTTGAGTATGAATCTCGTTGCTAAAAACCTTCATCCTTAGAAGTAATTGTCAAAGATCATCTACTGAGGTATATAATAACAGTATTCTTTTACATAATGCTTGAAAACTGGCAAAATGCTTTGTATTCACTTCATTTGATATTCACAGCTATACTTTGAGGTTGGTGCTTTCATATGGATGAAGAAACTGAAATTTGGGAGCTTACATATAGCTAGCAAGTACCAGAGGCACTATTTGAACCCACTGTTCCTGACTTCAAACCCAACACTGCTTATCCACCACAAGACCTCTCTACTTGAGAGGTGTTAAAGGAAAGGGAGTGTCCATACATTCTTGGAGAAGCTGGAGTCCCTTCAGTGTGCGTACTTTCTCCAGTGCTACAGATTGCATTCCATTTGTGCCTTCTTCCACCTTCCACCTTCTTCCACCATAGTCGTTGTCCTTGTCCTTTTGAGAATCTTCTCTTCATGTTGATAATAATAGTAATGTTAGCATTTAGATAGAACTTTTAAGATTTGAAAACCTTTGTAATACAATATTATCCACCCAACAACTTAGGGAGGTGATGTTCAGTTGCTTTTCAGTCATGTCTGACTCTTTGTGATTCCATTTCGGATTTTCTTGGCAAAAGTGCTGGAATGGTTTGCCATTTTTTTTCTCCAGTTCTTTCAACAGATGAAGAAACTGAGACAAAAAAGGTTAAAGGGTTAAGTGACTTACCCAGGGTCACACAGCTGGCATCTGAGATCTGATCTGAATTTAGGAAGATGAGTTTTCCTGACTGCAGGGCCAGCACTCTATTCATTGTGCTACCTAACTACCCCTTTGGGAGGTAGGTACTATTATTACCCTCATTTTACAGTTAAAGAAACTGAGGCAGAGAGCTGTTAAGTGACTTGCCTAGTGTCTCACTATAAGTGAGTGACGGAGAGTAGAATTGAACTCAGGTATTCCTTAAGCCAGGTCCAGCACTCTATGCACTTAGCTACCTCGCTGCCTCCACTGGATAGCAGTGGAACATGCATTAGTTCTCCCTTGTCACTGTATGACTGACCAATTGTATAGCTTTTTGATGTCCATCTGAGGTTTCTCCTATGGAAGCCCAATTTGGTAGTTAAGGTCTTCCTTTTATGCAATACATATCTGACTCTCTGTGACCCCATTGGGGTTTTCTTGGCAGGGATACTGGAGTGGTTTGCCATTTCCTTCTCCTCGTTTTACAGATGAGAAAGCTGAGGCAAACAGGGTTAAGTGATTTGCCCAGGGTCACACAGCTATTAAGTGTCTGAGGCTTGATTTGAACTCATGAAGATTAGTCTTCCCTATTCCAAGCAGAGTGTTCTATTTACTGTGCTACCTAACTGTAGTTTGTACTTAACACTTATTAATAGCAATAATCCTTTTTAATAGGAAAGTTGTTTATAATCTTGTTGGATTTAGAATAAAGCTGATCTGAAAATAGATTAAAATAAATTCATCATATAGTATCCGTACCAATTGTAGTAGGCAGTAAAAAAGATCACTTTAGAAGATTTTACTGCAAGGAGTCCTTTTAGGATTTTTTGCCCAAGTAAATGGCTTGGATTGGCCACTGTAAAAAAAAAAAAATTAAGAATTTGTGATTTGGAAGAACTTCTATCTAAACCTAGTATAGTAATGGATTCTTCCATTATCTTTTCTAACATATTTTTTCACCTAATCGACCAAAGGCTAGGTTGAATAGGATTGAAAGAACCTAAAATAGTGACTTAATAAAGCTGTTTCTTCACAATAAATTGCAGTGGGAAATTTGATAAATTATCAAGGACACATCTCCAAGAGACCAGGAGGGAATGTCCCTGCTTTGTATACCTGTGGCTGCTGATCGTGTGTTCTGTACCTAGAGATCCCTGTTTGAGGGACTGCATGAAAATCAGGACAAGTTGAGCACTTGACAGGAAATGTTCTGCCTTTTATATCAATAGATCTCAGGTCTGAAATCTCTCTATAACTCTAATTAAATGTCCTATGAATAATTAATTCCTTTATGGTGCTTTTACATTATTAATATTTTCCAGTTTATCTCTTCCCTTCCTCCTTTCTGAGAACAGGTAAAACATGATTTAAAAGGGTGGGGGAGGGGAATTAATGTTACTAGACTTCTCTGTACACATTCGTCGCTTGTTTTCTTGCTAGGTGGTGAGTGCTTTGTGGGCAGGGGCTGTCTTTTGTTCTTCTTTGTATGGACAGTGCCTGGCACATAATAGGGTAACTCCTACTTTTCCAGTCTTCTTACATGGTACTCCCAACACATGCGTCTTTGTTAAGAGTAGCACTGGCCTCCTGGATGTTCTGTGGATAGCACTCTCTATCTATTGCTTGGCTCTGGGCATTTTCTCTGCCTGCCCCCCATGCCTTGAGTGCTCTCCCCTCCTTATCTCTGCCATTTGGTTTCCTTTAAGTCTTGGCTAAAATCCTAACTTCTTCTACAGGAAGCCTTTTCCAACCCTTTTTTTTCCATTCTAGTGCCTTTCCTCTGTTAATTATTTTCTATTTATCCTGCATATAGCTTGTTTGTATATTATACATTTGCTTCTCTCTTCCATTAGATTGTAAGCTCTTTGTGGGCAGGGACTGTCTTTTGCCTCCTTTTGTATTTCTAGTGCTTGGCATAGTGACTGGCATATAATAAGCAGTTAATGTTTATTGATTGAATCGGATCACTGATTTTTATACTTTTTCTCTCCTTTAAATCTCCACTTTGATCCACCTTTCAGAGTAGAAATTTTGTTTGCTTGTGATGCTACCGTGCCTTGGACTAGTCTCCTTTTAAGCTCTCCTTTTCTCATGCCTTGGCCTGACCTATTTCCCTGTTAAATTTAACATGTTTCCATACCAAACAATTTGTTTTTTTTAACTTCAACTCCCTTTTGTCTGATTCAGATAAGAGTGAGGAGTATTGGATGCCCTCTCCCCTCACTTCCTCCTTCATATTGGATATTAACTTTCCCTTCCGTCTTTCTCCCTCCTTCTTCTCTCTCTTCTTTCTTCAGCCACTTGTCTCGTCTCTCTCCACTCTTTGATCCTCTTCATTTTGGAGTCTGGATGGTGTTGCTTTAGTCCTCCAACGGTATTTGGGCACCACCCTCTGTCAGAATCCCTGGCTCCTTTGTGTGTATCCTGGTGACCCAACATGTTTGGTCCTGGTGCCTTTCTCTGTGTCTTGCTTCTTGCACAAGCCCCGACATAGAGTTGGTTCTTTCCCCTGCTATGACCCTGACAGACTCCAAATTGTTTTTTGATCTAGGACTCCTGCCAGGTCCTCTGCTGGAGTTGTGTTCCTTCTTTTTTTGAATTGTGTCAGATAGGAGTGCTAGTTTCAGGCTCCTCTTCCCCTGGTGCTGGGTTTGCTTATTTGTCGCATTGGCTCCATACTCTTTATTGCCTGGGCCCTAGGGCTCTGAGCACTGACTTCAGGCCTCGTTGTGGAGGCCCCATGTCCTGCAAAGCTTCATGTGCTGCTGGTGCTGTCTTCTAATTTCTTGGCCCAGATCAGTTCATACTGTCTTGCCCTCTTTGTATGGTTGACCCCCCAACTGTGGGGGCTGCCTCTGTCTCCTATTGCTTCAGCAGGCCAGAGCTGAGATTGTGCTGGCTTCAGGACCTTGCTTCCTGAACTGGTTTTCTCTTTCTCTACTTTGTTTTTGCTCAGAAATGTTAGCAGAATTTTTTCAATCCTGAAATCCTGGACTGGATAGAGATTTTATGATTATTTCTCCTTGGTTTTCATTATTATTATTTTCTGGTACACTTTTGGTACTTTGCTAGAGTTAGGTTTATGAAAGAGCTTTAGAGCCTTTTATGTCATAGGATCATAGACTGAGAGCTGGAAGGAAACTTCAAGGCTAGCTAGTCTAACCTCCTTCACTCCCCCACCCCCACCCCCAGCCTCCCCCAGTTCAGCAGAGAGGAAAACTGAGACCCAGAAAATAAAGGAGGAACTTACTTAAGGTCACATAGTTGGTAAGTAAGTGTCAGAGGTGAGAATTGAATATAGGTCCTATGGCTTAGAATTTGGCTCACTTTCTGCTGTACCCTAAATAAGTTTTCAACTTCAGAAAAGGTTTTCAGTTTCCTTCAGGCCAGAGATAACATTCAAGTCTTAAATTGTGGTGATGACCCTTTGGAACAAATTTAATCTGCTGTTGACTTTACTTTGATTGCAGAATTGGACATAATAGTCAAAATGAACAATTATTGTTGGTATTCTTCAAACCAAGTAATTTACTGAAGATATTTATGTTTCAAGATCTTGCGTTTTTCTAGTGCTTTTATTTAAAACCCATGTTTTTTGCTTTGGAAAATCCTTAGCAGAGAGAGCAAATCTCTCAAGGGCCAATAAAATGGGCACATTATTAGTGTATTTTCTTTTGGTGGAAACAATTTTTTAAAAGCATTGAAATATGAGAAGTGAAGCAGCTGCAGGAGCATTGTCTAAAGTTCCCTTGGTTAAATAGATCATCCTCACAAGTCTTGGGTAACTAATATGCAGGAACACTGAAATGATAGGGAAAGCTTAGCTCTTAAACCCAGTGTTGTGTACAGAGTAGCCACTTAATAAATCTTTGTTTTTATGTTACAGAAAAAAAAATTAGTTTAAGCAGAAAAACTTGGGAGAGTAGAATGGAGATGCCTAGACTTTTTTTGCAGGTCGTCTAATTTTATGTCACCCATTACAATAATTTCCTTATGTTATTCATATTCTTTCCCCCTTTCCTTGTAACAAAAAAAGTTTTAGTATTTTGATCTTTCTTTGAGTGATTAACTTACTAAATATTTGTAGTTAAAAAAAACTTAATATGTTACCTAATTTTAAAGGAGAAAGCATATTTGTGTTATGAGTAGGTAAGCCCCTATAGAACATTTTGTGGTGAGGAAAGAAGTAGGAGAAAAGGAGATGTAAAGTACTGCAGAGATATATTGATGTCAGAACTTGCAACTTTCTCTCATCTACAGGAACTGTCCTAATAAGAAGTAATAGTGGTCAGCTGATGTTGGTGTCCCAACAAGCTTTAGCTCAAGCTGAAACACCAAGCCCTGTGAATGTAAGAGCAACAGTACCATCAAGTACTCATGCAGTCAAAATTTGTACTGTGCCGGTAAGCAACATCAATCAATACCATGACTTTATCTGATGACATATGTGCACATCCTACCTCCATGGGGTACTACCCTTTATCCCTTTTGTCTCCCCTCACCATCTATAGAGGAAGCATAGGGGAGATGTGCTTTATTATCAGTTCTCTGAGAAGTGAGATTATAGTTAATAGCTCATTACAAAGAGACTAGACTACCTTTTGTAGACACTTGATTTGAATGAGCTTTCTGAAGTCACAGTATAATGAGCCATGTATTGGAAATGCCCACTTAACCAAACTTTGTTTTTTGTAGGTTAATAATTGCTTAAACAACTAAAAGTTAAAATTTTTTTTTTTAATTTAAGGATTTTAAAGCAATTCTTTATGGCAGTTTTATATTTCAAATTAAAAAAACCCTTTAATTCTGTTTTGACTTTTGGTCATGGAAGAAGTCATTATCATATGTTCATGGCATGTATGGACCCATATACACCATAACATGTCATATATATTGCAATTTTTATATATACACACATTCTATATTTCTAAATCCACTGTGTTGTATTAAAAATGCAGATTTAGAAAAAAAAAAAAAAGGAAATGCTGGGTTTTTTAAAATTTCTAAGTATAGTTAGTGCCAGATGAATGTTTTTTGTTTTGGGGTGTGTTTGTGTGTGTGTGTGTGTGTGTGTGTAAGAGAGAGAGAAATATATCCACATAAATGAGGAATTTTTTAGGCATCTTTAGATACTCTTAAAGTACAAAAATATGTAAAATATTTTTGATAGAAACCTTTAAAAAACATTCTATTTGTTATGTCTTTTTAGAATCTTAAATGTCACTTAATCTTCTTTGGAGGAGATGGTACAAATGGGGTAGCTATTAGGAACGGAGGAAGTGACACTTGACTAGAACTCTGAAGGAAAAGAATGCTTCCAACAGGCCAGGATGAAAAGGGGAATGGGGAAAAGTACAGAGGAACAGATCAAGATGAAGGATTGACTAAAGGACATGTTTGTATGGGACAGTACCGTATGGAACTAGGAGTAGTATGAAACAGAGATGCATAGGTGGATTGCACCCAATTTGTGAAGGATCTTCAATGCTAGTCTAAAAGAGTTACATTTCATTTTGTAGACAAAAGAGAAGACCACTTACGACTTTTGAATAGGAGAGTGAACCTTTTTTGTGTTAGGAAAATCACTTTTGAAACTGTGTGAAGGGGAAAGGGGAGAGATAGGAGGAAGGGAATCCAACCAGAAGGTTACTCTTACAGTTAAGCTGGGTGCTAATGTGGACATGAACCAGGGTAACAATTTGATTCATGCCTAAGTCTGCTCTTTACACTACTATGACTACAATCTCTCTCCAGGACTAATTTTTTTCTACTTTAAAATGAAGGAGCTTATATAGATCAAGGGTTCCACCCTGGGATACATATATCTTCAAGAGGTATGAAAAGAGGAATATTTGATACATAATGGTTATTATCTTTTTGAGATTAATCTCATTTCCCATTGCATAGGTATGGCAAGCTGAATATTTCCTTTCATATTTAATCGGGGGTACAGAAAAATTTACTGAAAGCCAAGGGGGAGGGTGTAAAATAGAAAAAGTTTGGAAATCACTGATCTAGATGATCTTTAAGATTATTTTCAGCTCTAGAGCTCATCAGAGACAGCCCTTTTGAAAAAAAAGGACCTGATATTGAATGGTTGTACCTACCACCTCCATCAATAGGGATATTAGGAAGAAGGGCAGGTTTGAGGGGTGGTGGTGGTGGTGGTGCTGGTGCTGGTGCTGGTGCTGGTGGTGGTGGTGGTGGTGATGGTGGTGATGGTGGTGCTGGTGGTGATTTATGAGCATATTGAGTTTGAAGTGCTGGTAGACATTGAATTCAGTTTGATCTAAGTAGAGATTCCATTCACAAAACCTATGGAGGGTGGTATAAAAATGTAAGTAATAGAGGAGCTCACATGTAAGTAGGTGATACAAATAACTAATTAATATGTACATGCCTGAGAGATCAAGATAAGAGTAGCTGAGTGTTATCACATATAATTTGAATCACAAACTCTCAGAGTTGGAAGGGAACCTCCTAGGCCATCTGATCCAATCCATACCTGAAGGAGAACCTCCTGCAAAGTGTAAATGTTGTTTCCCCCAGTAGAAGATAAGCTTTTTGAAGGCAAGAAGTGTTCCATTTTTGATTTTGTATTCCTAGTGCTCAGGACAGTGCCTGGTACATAGTTAAGGTACTTAATAAATACTGAATTAAATTGAGCTTGCACAAGTTGTACAGTTTGAAGTGAAGAAAAACCACTATGTGGGACTGTAGAAAGAGCACTGGCTTTGAATCAGGACCTGATCTCAAATTCAGCAGTGGTCACTTAGTCACTATGTGGCCTTGGATAAGTCACTTTAGGCCCTAGTTTTTTTTATCTGTAAATGAGGAGATTGGATTAGATGGCTTCTAAGGTCCCTTCCCAGCTCAAAAATCTATACTTTTGTGCTTTCCACCTTAGCTTGTTAATATTTTTATTAGAAATTTTTCATTGGAATTTTTATCCCAAATAGAGAACTAGAGAAGACTTCTATGTTTGTCTTTTATTTGGATGACTTCCACAATTTACATTGTGGATTGCATTGAGCTAGAGCACTTGGGTTCTGTTCTTTGAATGTAATTTTAAAACTGTATATGAAACAGTTTCTGCTGGTGGACTTAGGTCTTGTCCCATTCCTTTGCCCTGGCTTTTTTGGGACTTAGAAATTTCCTCAGAAGGTTCAAACTAGTCAGTAATATTAAAAATGTATGTTGTTTTATTACAAGTGCTTTTGGCCTCAGCTAAGAGCAAGGGCTTAAGCTGACATATTTAGTAGGGCAGAGATTAAAAGTAGGAGAGGGGGGAATAGAAGAAATGGAAGAGGTCAAAAGATCAGTTACTGGAGAGGCAAGAATATACCTGAAACTCAACCTTGATGAAGTCCAGGCTTTGATGAGATGCTATTGATGTCATATCCGGAAGAAGGAAACTAATGATCAAGGAAGAACATTCATCTAGACCTGATACATCCTGGTCATGCCAGGCTTTTGTCACTCTTCCCCAGTTTGGAGTAGGCATTACTGGATTGGTTGCACATAGCAGGATTACCTCCTAGTATACTAAGAAGGCCAGTTGTCTTATTGAGAAGGAAAGGGTCTAATTCAAACATTTTTGAATGTTACAGACAGGTAGGTATCAATTTCCTAGAAAGAAACTTTCAACAAAGAAAAGTTCAGATAAATGAGGGGTTCCAGAGAATGAGAGGCAGGACAAATGTGCTCTGCAAGGGGGGAATGGAACCTGACTAGAGCAGAGATGGCCTGGTGCAGGACTGGCTACTTCAGGGGTCAGTGGTGGGGAAGAGGGAGGACATTGGGTGGAAGGAAACCCACAGGTTTTAAAGATTGCAGTTCTTTACAAATCCTTAAATGCTTGTTCTCTTACTGAACTCTTCCAAATCCTAGTAATCCTATATCTCTTTATATTTTCTTTTCAGAACTCTAGTACACAGTTAATTAAGAAAGTGGCAGTAGCTCCTGTCAAGGCAGTGGCTCCCATCAATGCAGTGACTCCAGTCAGGGCAGTGACTCCAGTCAGGGCAGCGACTCCAGTAAAGGCAGTGACACCCATCAAAGCAGTTGCTGCCCCTGTGAAAACTGTGGCACAATTAGGAAGTACTGTGGTAACTTCCTTGCAGAAACCTTCCATAGTACAGGTAAGTTCTGATTGTTTCTTGACTTTCTATGTCTGTTTTATATTTTTCATCTCTTTGGCAAAGATATAGTAGATGAGGGATGGCCCTCATTCTATATAAACTAGATATTTGGGGCAATTCTTTGATTTTAGCCAAGTAAATCACTTAATTATTATAAATGAAGGACTTTCCAGAATACCTAAAGTAGTAAGTAGTAGCTTACACATTAAGATTTACAAAATGCTTTTTTAATGACAGTCATGTGAAGTAGGTTGTAAAAAGAGTATAGGTCTCATCTTTTTGGGGGGGGGGGAGAGAAAATAAGGCAATTGGGGTTAAATGACTTGCCTGAGGCCACACGACTAGTTTTTTTTTTGTGTTAAATGTCTGAGGTCAGATTTGAACTCAGGTCCTTCTGACTCCAGGGCTGATGCTCTATTCACTACGCCATCTAGCCACCCCTGGGTCTTATCTTAAAGATGAAAAAAATGAGGCTAGGAAATGTGATTTGACCAAAGTCACTCAGCTAATCTAAGTATGAAGGACCCAGGGCTTCTGAATCTGCCATTCTTTCTTTCGTACTCTGGTTACTAGAATTAGAATAATTTTGGGGCTTGGCAGAGAGTAACCTGGTGTATAATCTGGTACTTGGTAAATTTAAAGCAAAACTTGGTAAGTTTAAAGCAAAACCTTAGAGTTAACTGCTTTTTATCTTTTCTTTGGAAACCAATTCATTTCATGATAGTTTGGTGGCAGATTTTTACGTTGATTTCAGAGGGCCAACTGGTTTTGAGATAAAATAATTGCCACAAGATAATGCCATTAATGTGAAATACGTTGGGAAAAACACTTAGCACAAATGGTTGTAAACTATAACTTCCTTTTCACAAATATCAAATGGAAAATTTTAGTAGAATTGTAAAGGGTGGTAGATTAGAACTTGAGTTCATGAGTAATTTAATCCCAAGCCAACTACCTGAATTTAGAAGCAGTTGTTAAAGCCCAACGATAGAGTTTGCAGGATAACTCTGTATAAATGTGTACATAGAAAGGAATAGAAATACTTTAGCAGAATTAGCTGGTCTAAATTTGGAAACTTTCGTACTAGTTCATTTCAAGCATAGCCATTTGTCTTGATGGTTAATTTAGGAATGTATATTACTTACTGGTATCTAGGGATTAGCTTGGTAGTATTGACAGTAGTGATACAACAAAGGAAATAGTGTCAGACCTTGGAAACTGAGATGATTCTGTGCCTATTTTAATAACTATACTAGTGCTTTGTATAGAAGAGAGAGAAGAATTAAATGTCATGTCTAGATCTTTCTTTACTAAAACAAGTGCAAATAGAGTCAGGTCTGTGGCTGGTGATAGGACATGATCCTTCCAAGCGCAGTTGATACCCGTTTTAACATGAAATACTTCACAGAGACCAAATAGGACAATACATGACACCTCTAGTATTTAGTTCAGAAAGTGAAGTTAAGAAAAAGTACTCATGTCCACCTTGTGGAGAAAATCAGCACTACTTTAGATTTTTAAAAATTTCTTGATGGAAAATTGGAAGCAGATATGGAAGCCATCAAGGATTTGTATGTAAATTTAAAGGCAAAAAAAGCATTTTATAATGAAGTTTAAAATATTCTTTCCCTATCCCTAAAGAAATTCAAGGAGTGTTCTCTTGTTCTACTGTAGTTGTTGATGACATTTGAGCTGGGAGGGAAAGATACCCATTTACATTCCCAAATAATTTGTTCTATTTTGAGTTCTTCTCTAGTGATGGGTATATTCTGATGGCATACCTTAGCATACTGGTTCAATTTGTAGTTAATATGTAAGGGGGAACATAAAAATAAACATTTCTAATTATGGGATAGTCACTTTTGGACTATAATGTAAAGCCAACAGCAATAGATTTCTGAGAGAATGCTACTGTGAGGAGCTTTTAAGATTCGGATTACACAGTATTAGTGAACACTCTGTTTATTCCGTTACATTTCTTTATTCAGTACAATGTTCACAGTTTCCGCAATTAGCAATATTATATACAATCTTCAGAACAAGGAAAGTCTCTATGTTATATCTTATTACAGA
>JAQQSW010006672.1:0-13894 GCA_028646575.1 Pseudocheirus occidentalis | reverse complement strand
CTGGATGAGTGTCCACAGTTCCTTTTCTGGATGAGTGTCCACAGTTCCTTTTCTGGATGAGTGTCCACAGTTCCTTTTCTGGATGAGTGTCCACAGTTCCTTTTCTGGATGAGTGTCCACAGTTCCTTTTCTGGATGAGTGTCCACAGTTCCAAACAGCCCCAGTGATCAATTCGTAAAGCTTGTGAGTGTTTGCAAGATATCTGTAATGCTGGTGTCGAGGATGTCTGTTGTTACTAGCTGGGGTCACGGTTCTACTGACCCATCCAGAGACCTGGGAAAACCTTTGTATTGGAAAGTTCAATTGGCTGGCACCAGACCCCCACCTGCAAGCACAATGCACCAGATGATCAATTGAATCAATTAAAAACATGTATTAAGCATCTATTATGTGCCAGGCATTAGGGCTATAAATCTAAAAGTAAGGACACTTGCTCTCAAGGAGCTTACATTCTAAAAGGGGATACAACACTTATCAGTCAGAGGAATCAGAGCAGCCTCAAGGCCCACAATGAACCCTACTGTGTAGATTCTCTTTTGTCATGGCCACAGCCTTCACAGGATGAAGGATTTTTCTTTCCTTTCTGGAGCATGCCACATACTGTGCTCTTCCTCTTTTTTGCAATTTCATAAATATTCAACCTTCTGTTTGAATCGTGAACTCTTTGCTCTTGCTTAGGGCTCCACCTGCACATTCATTTCTCTTGTAATAAATCTCATCACAACGCAATGTCTCATGGACTTGTGATAACGTTTTGGGCCAGGTATATAATGCCCAACTTGCTCCCTGGAGGTCTGTCCTGGCACCCTCTTACAGCCCTCTGCACTTCCACCATCTCTACTCATTTCCACCACCACTGAGTAATCAGTGTGTCCATTCCCTTATAACATTACCAAAGGATCACATGACAAGAGGTGTGGAAAGCATCTTACGTACAGAAAGCCCTCTCTATATATAAACTTCAGTCATAAAGATGAACAAGAAGAAAAATAAGGGGAGGCTGGACAGTGGGCATCTGAGCTGACCAAGATGGAGAGGCAGGCAGGGACAAAGTCTTTGTGTCTTCTCACCCTCATCTCCAGAGTTCTTATTCATGCAGGAGGCAAACCCTGAGTCTCCATGCTTATCCAGAGGTACTTGTCCAGAGATGGGCAGGGTAACCTGCTGTATCACGTTCAACACTGGAAGGGCATCCTCTCGCAGCACCATACTCTAATGCAGTGGTTCTTAACCTGTGGCTCACAAACCCTTTGGGGGTCACCTAAGACCATCAGAAAACACATATTTCCAATGGTCTTAGGAACCAAGACACCGTTCCTCTACACATGTCCAGGCAGGTCCACCCACATGCAGATACGCCCACATATGAGTATTAAAGGGCTGGGGTATTAGGAAGGTTGAGAACCACTGCTCTAATGAATCTGTGACTTTGACAGTATTTCATCCCATTCAAATCAAAAAGCATTCATTACACACCTACTATGTACTAAGCAGTATGGTAGGCATTCAAGATACTAGGACAAAAGTGAAAATTATCCCTACCCTCAAGAAGCTTACACTCTAATGATGCCAAAGCACAATCCATTCATGCATGCCTGTCTTATGAGACCTCTTCTCCATATCCTACTCATCTACCCCATAGAATCACAAAATATCTTAACTCAAAGGTTCCTCAGAAATCATTTAGTTCAAGAATATCACTTCATGGTGGTAGGAGGCGGGGCAGAACTGAGGCCTAGGACAAGGGGCTTGATCAAGGTCACACAGCAAGCTAGCAGAAGAAACAGGCCTCAATCGCAGGACTTCGGCCTCCCAAGCAGAGCCCCTTCTACTTCCCATACTCTCCAACTTCTAGCATCTCTGGTGACAAGCACAGACCTCCACCTCTTCTCCCACTGTGAGCAATAGCGTATTCTCAGTCACCCCAGGGCCCTGCTGGCAGTTCTCCAAGCATAAGGGAGATCAGAGCTCAGGAGTCCTTCTCCAGTTCACTGACATTACTGACTCTTAGGGAGCTTGGTGATTCCTGGGAATGGATTTCCGTGCTGTGGCAAATCAAATATAGAGTCTTACACAGACCCTGACCTAAATTTGCCTGTATAAGGGATACAACATACCTGGTCAAACAAACATCTCCAAGACCAACTGTCTAAAGGATTCTGATCTCAGTCCCCTGAGTTATAGTGACAGTGATTGAGATTATTAATGACAAAAGAACAAAAAAAAATTTGAGTCCCTATCCCTTGGTTCAGCACCTTCTTTTCAGAACTCTTTTTGCTCTCTACAGTGTCTTTTACTGCAAATCAAAGACGTACCACATGGTGTTGTTTTTGTTGTCGTTGGAAGCAGACATAGATAGCATGGTAGGTCACAAAGCGATTTCCCATCTCTCATCTCATTTGATCCCCTCGATAAGCTTGGGCAAGGGAACCTGATATTATTCCTGTTTTGTAGATGGGGAAATAAAGCATCAGAAAGGGGATGTGACTTGTCCTCAAGGTGACAGATCCAAGACTAGAGCACAGGTTGACCAATTTCACATCTGGTACAGTCTCCACTAAGCCACTTAGACAACCAACTCAATGCAAAGATAGGGTATGATCAGAGAACCATAGAATGCTTGATTGGAAGGGATGGCAGGGCCATCTAGTACAACTGCCTTGTTTTTGTTGTTAACCAGTCAGTTTTTAGTCCTGACTCTGTGACCCATTTGGGGAGTTTTCTTGGCAAAGATCCGGGAGTGGTTTGCCATTTCCTTCTCTAGCTCATTTACAGATGAGGAAACTGAGGCAAATGGAGTTAAATAACTTGCTCAGGGTCACACAGCTAGTTAGGGTCTGGGACTGGATTTGAATTCAGGTCTTCTAGACTCCATGTCCAGTACACTATCCACCACAGTGCCATCTAGTTGCCCCAACAATTCCCTTGTATTTAACACAGAAGGGCCTGAGGCACAGGGAGATTTCATGATTTGCCCATGGTCACACAGATGGTAAACAGCAAAGCAAAGATTGGATCCCAGGTCTCCTAACTCCATACAGCCTTCTTTCCCAGTGCACTGCCCTGATTTTTAAGTTTCAAAGGTTGCTGTGATTTCCAATACAGACATTCATCTCTAATATTGAAGAACTGTTACTATAATTGTTCATAAGGTAAAGTGTCTCAATAAAAGAACTCAACAAAGGCAGAAAATTATGGAGTTAGAAGTGCAGCATGAGAGAACAGGTTGTTGGGTCTCAGTCAATTAGCATCAAGGTCAGTTTGTCACTGGTTATCCCAGGGTCCTTTAATCTGCCCCCTAGGAGTCAGACACAAGAAAGCATCAACAATCAGGAATTTCGGAAGTCCGGGTGAATCAAGGTTATGATGAAGCCACTTAATCAGCCAAGATGTCACAACCTGGGGCCCAACACCCAGTATCTTTTCTCTAAGAATGGAATAATGTTGAAGCTCAGGCCAGTATAGGCCAGATAGTCAATGTCAGGCTAAATCTGTGACAGAAACCGTCACTTTTCAGATATGCTTCTCCACATACCATGTCCATCCTTTTATTAGGGGGATTTGTTCTCTGAAGTTTGGATTCAGTCAAAGGGCCACACTTGAGCACCTAGAGGTCCACATGCACTAGCCCTTATATAGAGAAACTAGTCATTGGGTCAGTGGCCAGATGCCCCACATACAGGGCACAGGGGAAAATGTCAAGGAATCACAAACAGAAACAACTGCCCCTTTCCAAAACTCCTCTAGATGTTGCCTGGTTGATCGCTCCATGCTCCCACATACTAAACAGTGGATAACACTGACAGGGTTGATAAATGGGACATTTGGGGACCTTTGCCATTTTGCAACACAGACAAATACTCCCTCCTTTCTCTAATGCAAGGGAAGATGAGAGCTGATACATGACCCTAACTGTGTTCCTGAACCAAACAAAGACTGGGATCCTGTTGTCTGGACAGCTTGGAGTTGTGACCCAAGAATGAGAATAGAAAATTTAGGGCATTCTAGAAACTTATGGACATAGCATCCAGGGGAGGCCCTTAGCAATAGTCACTCCAATAGCTGCCCAAGAGTTTCAACTACTTTTTATGCTAGAGAATTTTGGGACCATTTGCCCACATCTACTTTGTCTGGTAAGGACTCTTGGACATAGAGGGTCCTTGCTACCATCTTGCCAGGCTCCCTCATTGTGTCAATGATCAAAGCTACAACATCCTTGAGACAGACTTAAAAACTCACAGAGAGTTCTGGACCACCTAGGGGCTTAAAGACAGGGTCTTTGGCTTCCTCCTCATTAAGGGGAAGGGGCCTTGGCTGCAGAAAACGTGACTCAGATAGAGAAAGAATGTATTAGACTTCATTCCTAGAAGCTTTGGTTTCTAGGGAGATGAAAGTTCTTTAAAAGCAGTCCATTTCTCATAGAGCCTTGGGAGCAGGTCAGAAGTAAGTCAATATAGAATTGCCATTCCCACTCACGGCAGGCAAATGATACACATGAAGAAAGTCAATGTTTCGTCTTGTGCCCTATCATGAATCAGTGACAGATCTCAAATCTCATGTTCCTGCATCCACAGCAATAGCTAAGATCAGGCTGCTGATAGAAAGGTGTAATGGACAAAGTCTGGCTGCTATAGAAACTGTATCAAGAGTGTGACTGGAGAGGAAAGGGGCCATATTACTTTTACTCGGACCAACAGTATCAACAGAAATTGCTAGAAGCCTTATAAAGTGTGCAACATGAAAAATCAGACCCAGTTTAATTATTTGAAACTTTAAGATAAGACAACCACTACTTGGGTTTAGGACACTCCAAAACTGGCCAATTAAGTATCTGGCAAAAAAGTCTTTAGACAGGAAAGACTGAGTTCCAGGATCCCATAACCAACCTATGAAGAATTGTTCTTTGCTTTGTAAATTATCATAACCAAACTAAGCTAGGGGTTATGGTGGGACTTTATAAATTAATGAGGTGGGTTTATCATAGGTACATAATTTGGTGCTCTAGATAGCTTTTCTGAACACAGTCTGGGGGATCGTTGAGTTTAATTCCTGCCCAAGGCCACACAGACAGAACTGAAATTCAAACTCAGGCCCTCTGACTATCAAATGAGTGCTTTGTTTCCTCTGCAATCAGGAAACTGAGATTTGAGTAACATGGGGGTCTAAGAAGACCCCTTCCAGACTATATCCCCCAGTCCTCTTTCTTCCTTCTCCCTATCAGTCTTCCTTCTAGTATAATCTCAGGACTCAGCCTAGAGACTGTTCAGGAGGTCTCTGGGGCTACTGACACTCCCTTTCAGAATTAATAATCACAAATATGGTGATTTTCTTCAAGGGTAAGGGGATAACTTGTCCTTTTATCAACTAAAGCCAGGACAGAGTCTCCAAATTTGAACAAGCATGTCCATCTATTTTAACGAACCCAAAGCAAAGCACTACAAGAACAGAGCATCAGACTAAAGCCTTTCAATGGAAAGAGACTCTCTCACCTTCTTTCTATTTAATAGAGTATAAAGAGGGTCACTTTGACTTCATCTGGAAAGCTCATGGCTAAGCAGTGCCTCCTGGGTCACAGCAAATATGCCACAGACCTGCTAGCTTGAGAAATAAAATCACAGCATCATGAAATCTCAGTGTCAGAAAGAACCTTGGCGGCCTGGGGGGGCTGGATTTAATAGCTCTTCAACTCCCCCCCAAGAAGTCATCCAGTCTCTGTTTAAACTTCTCCAGTTATGGGGAACCAACTACCTCCCAATGAAGCCCATTCTACATTGGGATAGCTCTCACTTGTTGGAAATTTTTCCTGACATGTTGTTTCTATCTTCCTTTCTGCACCTTTCACCCACTGCTCATAGTTACGCCCTCTGGGGCCAAGCTGAACAAAGCTAACCCCTCTTCTACCTGACAACCTTTCAATAATTGAAAACAACTATAATGCTCCACCCACAACAGCCCCCAAGTATTCCCTTCTATTGGCTAAACTTTCCCATGGCACCATCCTGGTCATCTTCCTCTGGATTCCAATTCCTGTTTGGTTTATATTTGTAAATACATTCAATCAACAAGTATTAATTAAGTACTTCTCATGTGATATGACTATACATTTGACTAGGGCTCTCATAATCTGTAGCATTTTTCTGATCTCCCACCCCCAGTCCTATGCCCTTTCCCAGGACTTGAAGCAGGAACAAATGTGAGCCTTCCTCCAATTTGTTGTTGTACCTTCATATTCCACCTCTAATCAGTGGGTTCCATACATGACACTCCCCTCTGAAATAAAGAGCATTGGGTGGAGTCAAAGACCTAGATGAGCAGGCCACTTGAATGAACAATGCTGGATTCAGAGTTAACTGGGTCCAAACCCAAGCTTTGCCATTTACTATCTCTGTGACCATCAGTCAAGTTTCTTCCCCTCTGAGCCTCAGTTTTTCCCTTGGTCAAATGTGAAAGTTGGACTAGATCAGGGCTTCTTTACCTTTTTGTGTCCTGAACTCTTCTGGAATCCTGGTAAAATCTATAGATGCCTTCTCTGAAGGAATAAAACAAAATATAGGACTACAAAGAAAACCAAAATACAATAAAAAAAATAAATATGGAATTTTCCCATCCAAGTTTAAGAACTTGTTAAATCTATCCACGCACCTTTAGGAAGATGAGGGTCCATGGATGCCAAGGTAAGACTCTCCTAGCCACTAGACATATTATGTCTGAGCTCTCTTCCAGCATTAAACCATATGATCCCACTCACTATAAATCTTGGAGTTGTCTGGAGAGTCCCAGCATAGGCTTTTCTAGATTGAAAATATCATCATGTGGAAACTCCTTCCATTGATGCACCTCTGAATCTCCTCTGTAACTTATAATCTTGAAGAGTGGGGAACTGGGATGTTAAATTACTTATCCAGGGTTCAAAAGTCAGCATATGGCAGAGGCAGGTCTAAAACTCTAGTTTTGGGGTGGCACAGTAAGTACATCACCAGCTCTGAAGTCAGAAGGACCTGAGTTCAAATCTGGCCTCAGACACTTAACACTTACCAGCCATGTGACCTTGAGCAAGTCACTTAACCCCAATTACCCTGCCCTCCCCCCTCCAAAAATAAAAAAAATTCTAAAACTCTAGTTTTCCTGACTCCATGACTGGTCCCCTAGCCACTATTCCACATTGCCTCTCCGGTTTATTTTACTAAATGGGAATTGGTACTGCCCAAATACCTTCTGTTCTTCTCACTAATCTGGACTCCAACTTGTGCTACCTATTTCCTCATCAGATTCAGGAGTTAGAGTAGACTCACGTGCTGAAGTTCAAAATAGAGATCGCTTCCATTTTGAAAAATGCTTGCAGTCCCTGAGAACAGGGGTGCTTGTTTAAGCTAATGGGGCTCAGAACCTGGGCAGTACAGCCAAGAAAGGTGTCTTTATACAGAGCTTAAGAAAACAGTCCCAAGATGGTAGAGTAAAGACAGGGCTCCTGCCTAAGCTCTCTTAAATTCCCTTCCAAACAACTTTAAAATAATGCCTTAAAATGAATTCTAGGGCAGCAGCACCAAACAAAGGACATGGTGAAACAATTTTCCAGCCTAAGACAACTTAGAGGGTAAGCAGGAAAGGTCTGTCTCACTTGGATGAGAATGGAGCAGAGTCTAGCCCAAACCACACTGCACAAACCAGTCCAAAGACTATAAAACCATATATACCCTTTGACTAAGCAATATACTATCAGTTCTGTATCCCGAAGAGTTGAAAAAAGAAAAGAAAAGAGAAGAGAAGAGAAGAAAAGAAAAGAAAAGAAAAGAAAAGAAAAGAAAAGAAAAGAAAAGAAAAGAAAAGAAAAGAAAAGAAAAGAGAAGAGAAGAAAAGAGAAGAAAAGAAAAGAAAAGAAAAGAAAAGAAAAGAAAAGAAAAGAAAAGAAAAGAAAAGAAAAGAAAAGAAAAGAAAAGAAAAGAAAAGGACCTATATGTACAAAAATATTTCTAGAAACTCTTTTTGTGGTAGCAAAGAATTGGAAACCAAGTGGACATTCACCAATTGGGGAATGGCTGAACAAGTTGTGGCATATGATTGTGATAGAATACTAATATACTATAAGAAATAATAAGTGGGATGCTTCCAGAGAAACCTGGAGGAATATATATGAACTGATGCAAAGTGAAGTGAGCAGAACAAGGAGAACAGTATAAATAGTAATAGCAACATTGTACTATGATCAACCATGAATGACCTAGCTATTCTTAGCAATACAACAATCCAAGACAATTCTGAAGGACTTATGATGAAAAATGTTATCCAGCTCCAAACAACAAATTGATAGAGTCTGAATGTAGATCAAAGAATATTTTTATACTTTCTTTATTTTTCTTGGGGTGTTTTTTGGTCTGTGTTTTCTTTCACAAAATGACTGATATGAAAATATTTCTCATGACTGCACATATATAACCTATATCAAATCTCTTGCCTTGTCAATGAGAAGGAAGGGGAGAGAAGGAGAGAATTTGGAACTCAAAAATTTTAAAAATAAATGTTAAAAATTGTTTTTATATGTAATTGGAAAGGTAAAATACTTAAATAAAGTGTCATACTGCAATACAAAAAAGAAAGAAAACAATCCCCTTTTCTGGTTGACATCCTCTAAACTAGGTAAGCAGCCAGCTTGAGACTTCAGTGACCCATGGCAGTCTTACCTTACGCTGACCAGACCTGTTCCCTCACCTCCACTGTAGCTCTTACTTAAAAAGGCAGGGTCTGAAAGATCTATTGTGCTGACAGAATGGTGACGGGATGCCACTGTCAGTCACATCCTTCCAGTCTGAGCCATCCCCTCCACTACTTAGCTGGATTAATTCTAGCCACTTAGGCATCATTTAGTACAACAGAGAATTTCTTCTCTGGCTTGCCAGATTTTTATTCCCCTTGTTGTCAGTCACAATGGGACTCAATTATTGTTGTTCAAGTCTCAGGTGTGAAACACTCTTCTAATCCCAGTCTCCTCTTGGGTCAGGAGGCTATAATGAAAAGAGCATGGGGCTGGGAAGAAGAGACTTACCTTCTGCTGCTAAGTCACTTTGTAACCCTAGGCAAGTAGCTTTCACTGTCTGTGCCACAGTTTTCCTATTCATAAAATGAGAAAACGGGAGTCGCTCTCCAAGGTACCTCCCTTCTGTAACATTTCATAGATTTGTGTTTATATAGCATGGAGTCCAGACTGAAGAAATGAGAAAAATCTGACCGAGAAATAGGATTTTTTTTAATGGAGGGAGTACTAGAGAATAAAATAGAGGATGATGCAAGGATTACTAGGGAGGTTTAGAGGAATGCATCAAATGTAGATTAAGGCAACAAGGTTTTATGTGGCAAAGAACCCTGGGTGGAGAAACCAATTCTTCCCATAGAGATGTAGGACAAAGCCCAAGTCAACACTGAATGACTGGATGCTCTGCTTAGTGATTTGTCAGCTTCCATTTCTCAAGGCAGGCATACCTCAGAGAAGGCCTCCTTCCTTTAAAAGGTTAACACCACCCCACCCCCAAGGAAGCACTAATGGTTGGATTTTTAGGCAAGGTTAATTCTAATTCAATAGTTCAACAAAGTGCTGCATACACAAAGGTAAAAATACAATACTCCCTGCCCTCAAGGAGCTTACATTCTACTGGTATGAAACATGTACACAGAAACATCTACAGAAAATCTCAGAGACACTTTCTGACTCTTGGATCTGTGCCTTGCACCTTGGCTCTGTTAGCTCTGTTACTCCTAGCTCTGATCACTTCTACCCATCCTGCTGTAACCCTCCCCCAAGTAACACACAATACTCTGCTCTGATATCACTAGGCTTCTCGTTCTTCCTCATCCTCTGTCCTGGGCTAATGAAGACATCTGGGTTCTTCCTTGATTTAATTCAATGAAACATTTATTAAGTGTCTATTATGTACAAAGAAAACAAAGGAAGTAGTACCCATCCACCAAAGGGCTTACATTCTTTGGAGAGAGGGATGTAACACCAACTAAATATAATTCAAAGTAGAAGAGAGGAAGAAGTGGTGAGGGCAAAGGAGAGATCTAGACTAAGTTCTCTGGGAGTATTTGATAAGAGAAATGACATTTTTCAGAATTGTGCCGGGTGCTGGAGCTATACACACAAAACCAAGAATAGTCCCTCTCCTCAAGGAGCTCACATTCTATTGGTGAAAGAGATGGAGACAATATGTAACCACCTGATTTAGGAGTATCCTGAAGGGAGATGGTACATGATCACCCCAGGACCTCACATTCAGATTTCAGGGTACACTGAAGGCTGTATCAACTGGGAAAAGAGATATTCAGTGTCAATCAGGTCAGAAACACAGAACTGAGTGATCTACAGGTTTTTTCTCTCCATCCCCCAGCTGAGGTTTGTATATCCCAAGAGAAAGATGAGCCGTATAGCTTGTGGAATGTGAGTACTTCCTTATATAGTTATATTCTAGAAAGAAATCCTTTCTAGAAACTTTGTAGAAAAGACCTATTCATGCTTGCCATGATGGTGGCTGGAGTTAGGATAGATTAGTCTTTCACATAGAATATTATCAAGTGCCACCCCAACCTCTGGCTTCATGTAGCCCAGAATACCAGGTTTCCCTCAAATCTCAGCAAGTCCATGAGTGGTCTGTCTCTCCTCTCCTTCCTATTTTCCTCCCACTGCTTTACTTATTCCCATGTCCCCCATTTCTTCTCCCCTTTTTGCTCCTCCTGGCCATCACCCCACTTTAGTTCTCTATCGATGCCACCCCACCTCCCCAACTCTCACCTTCCTTCTCTAATGAAGCCCTGTGTGTCCTCCCCTTTCCCCTAAACCAGAGAGCTGAGAATCCCTCAGAAGGAAATGTCAGAGTAGAGAATGAGAGTAGCGTTAAACTGGACAGTTGAATTCCCAAATCCACTGGAATGTGGGACCCAGAGAATCTCAAACCATCAGAACTGGAAAAGGCCTTGGAGACCCTCACTGGACAGAGGAGTAAACTGAGGCCAAGAGGAGAGAAAGTGCATGATCTGCACTGCAATGATCTGCATTGCAATCAATAGATCATAAGCATCTTGTTCCTAGTGAAACCAAGATGCTCGCCAGGTATTTTTAGCCCCAAACAACAGGGTATTCCAAGAAACCCCTTTGTATTCTGTTCCCAGTGTTTAAGTGGGGAATACTCATGGTGAGGGGGAAGTAGCAAAGTACCCTCTTTAACTGGCTTTCTATCAGGAAAAATCCAGAAGCTTATTTTCCCCTGCCTCAGAGCTCAGTTGCAGACAGCATTTCAGACTCAGGCACCATCTCACCCCTGATGTGGTATATGCCACGTGTAGCTTTTAGAGGAAAAAACATTTCACTCTAGTACAGAGAAGGCTCAGATTATCAAGCAGCAGTCCACTGATTAGTGATAACAAGGAAGATGTTCCCCTAAAATCCAAACACCATCCCCCTCCTTTCCTGTCCCTCCCCTTCAAGGACCTTCAAAACTGTCTAGTGAAGTCCAGTCCTCTCAGACACAGATTGAAAAACATCTTCCATTTCTAGAAGGTTTGAATCAGGGGCCATTTTGATTTATTTTGCATCCCAAGTGCTTAGCCCAATGCTTGGCATATACTACATACTTAATAAATGCCTTTTTACGCATTCATTCATTAGACCTTTGGCTCAACTCAACCAGGGGAGAAAAGATAGTACAGCCCTTACTTTCTCCATTTCTAAGGCTCAGAGAGCAGGAACTTGACAAGGGTCCCCCAATTAGCAAAAGGAAGAGGCAGGATTAGAACCCAGGTGTTCTGACACTAGGTCCAGCCCTCTTTCTTCTATGTCAGGCAATCTCAAAGGGCAGGAAACAGTGCTTTCCCTCTTCCTCTTTCCCCCTCCTCCATCCCTCTTGTATATTAGGTTGCAGTGAAAGGGGGAGGGAAGAGGAGGTGAAACACATAGTAAATGTATTTTCAATCATTAAAAAAGAAAGCAGGAGGGCCCTGATTCTATGAAACAACAGGAGAAGGGAACAAGATATTTGTGACTCTGGTTTTAAAACTTTTTGTGTACCACACAATTTTCCAGGGTTTTTTTATGTTCAAGTATGTTCTACCCAGACATTCTGGTAAATAGGCAAATAATATGCTCAACCAGTCTAAATTCCATGGCCATTTTGGCCCTTATTCCTTCTCCATCCACTTAGTTTGTGATTCAGAGACCTCTTCACACAAACAATAATTGGGAGGGTAGAGGCAGAGTTGGGAGAATGACCTGCCATCAGCTCCCCTGCATCCTAGGCGGGAAGCAAACATAATGTCACAACTCTGAGTCCTGGAGAAGCTTCCCAAGGACAAAAACAATGTGCCCCTATATGTGATGTGTGGCTGCTCCCTCCATCAAAATCCTCTTTCTGAAGCCTAAATTGGATACTTGAAGGAACCTTAAAAACAGGGATCTTAAGATGCCTGAGTGGGAGGGGTCCTCAAAGATTCTCGACTTTAACTCCTTTATTTGTCAAATTCAGAGGAAGTTGACATCCACATCTTCTTTCCTATTGCGGAACATTTACCTGTCCTTACCCTTGTAGCACCTGTCTGAATCTCTGTTTTTCAAAGACCACTTTCAGTGTCTCAACAAACACACAGTGGTTCATTCCATTTCCTCAAATTTAGTTTGTGAGGGCCTCCTGACTTGCACTTCTTGTAGGTAGCTAGGGGATCTTATCATCCCACCTGTATTGGGTTTCAATTCCCAGTTAATCAACGTTATTCTAGCCTTCCCCAGTCAGAAGATTATTATCCTTAGTAAAAAATCTAATTAAATTGAGTAGTCCTGCCTTTTCTTTAAGAGAAAGAGGGGACAGTTGGAAATTTCAGTTCCACCTAAGGAAAACACTTCCTAATAATGAAGGCTATCCCAAAGGAGAATGAATTACCTTGGGAGGGAGCAGGTTCTTCTTTGATGGAAGCCTTCAGAGAGAAGGATAGTATAGACTGGATTCATGCTTAGGTAACCAGGTTGAACTGGTTATTTGTAGAGATGACGACCTGAGCAGGTGACTGTCCCAGTGAAGGGCTTTTCCAATTTGGAGAAGCTGCGAATCTGTGATAGAAGAGAGAAGGGGAAAACAGGAGAAGTTGGGATCCTGAAGTGAGTCACATCAGCAAAGGTATGTAGTGGAAATAAAGAGAAATGCATTGAATAATGCCCCAAACACTCCAGAAGTCTCTAAGGGCACCCCCATATTACAATCCTGTTCATATTGCCCAAAGTCATTAAAGAAAGGTTCCAGTGTGTTCAGTCCACTGGGGGGGCGGGGCAGGGAGAGGGGAGCACATTATATATTTTATTTCTCTACCCAGAGTTGTTAATATGTAAGAATCTTAGTCCTTAAATCTTCAGCTATACAGAAAAGCTCAGATTTCCAGGATGACTTACTTGGTCCCTGAGGCTTCCAGACAGTCCCTATCTGACTACTACAACAGGCAAAAATATGCAATCAAACCTCATTTTTCCAAAATATTCCAGGATTGGGGGGTGATGGGTGGAGTAGACAATAGCTGGAGTTTTGGCTAATTGAATTTTCTGACCAGCTGTAGGTGAGTCTGAAATTCCTCTTGCCTTCACCCTTTTAAAATGTATTAGAAATGTTCTGGTCTTGGTAAACACAGGCTAGTCTAGTGAACATGGCCAACCTTTTTTTAAAATCATTATTATTCCCCTCTTGGAGAGAGGGAGGGAATGATCATCTTTCCAAACATGAATCCGCAGAGGCCAGGACCCCAAATGGAAGCAGAACAGGTGCAGACGTTTGGGGCAAATGTGCTCTGACTGCCCTAACCTAATATACTCTCTCTCTCTCTTCCCCCCCTCTCTCTTTCTCTCTCTCTCTCTCTCTCTTTCTCTCTCTCT
>JAQQSW010006671.1:0-13894 GCA_028646575.1 Pseudocheirus occidentalis | reverse complement strand
ACACACACACACTTACACACTTTTCAGCTTCTCTTTGTATTTTGTCTTCCATTAGATTGCAAATTCCTTGAGGGCAGGAACTGTCTTCTTTTTTTCATATTTGTGACCCCAGGACTTAGCAAAGTGCCCGGCATAGAGGAGGTACTCAATAAATGTTTATTGGCTATTGACAACACAAGAGTTTGAATTAAGAGATAGAATTCTAGGTTGGAGGGAATGGAAAAAGAAAAAAGAAGTTTAGCATGGAGAGGAAGTGGGAATTGGACTTGTAGGACAGGAGATTGTACGATGGGGTGTCTCGACTTTAGCAGTCATGCCTCCACTTGCCTGGACCCTGATCAGAGATACTACTGAAGCAAACCAAGGCATTGTTAAACCATTTGCCTCCAAAAAGTCTGAGGAGAGGAATATGTTTAACCTTCCTCCCTCTTTCTGTCTTGGCCTGTGATCACAAAGAATTTTTCCAAAGCTGTTTTGCTCTTCAAGTCTATACATTATTCCTGATATAATTAGTACCTTTAAATCTGTTCATCCTCAATGTAAAATTGTGATTGATTATAACTACTTATTAATGGTGCATGTCTTTATTTAATAATAACAGCTAATATTTATATAGTACCTACCATGTTTTTGACACTGTACTAAATGCTTTACAAATACTTTTTCATTTGATCCCCACAGCAATCCTGGGGGTGCAGAGGGTGGGGTAGGTGCTATTATTACTTTCACTTTACATTTGAGGAAACTGAGGCAAGCAGGTTCAGTGACTTGCCCAAGGTCATACAACCAGTGAGTGTCTGAGGCCAGGTTTGAACTCAGATTTTCTTGACTTCAGGTCAGTCACCCTATCTACTGTGCCACCTATCTGCCTATGAATAGATGGTAGAATTCAAGGGATATTGGTACAGAGAGACAGAGAAGTGGAACCTCTCATTTAAAAGGTGATATTTGGAGGGAGGTGGTTTTACTTTTTACCCTAGCTCCAGGATATGAGAAAATGAGAGAGAATTGCAATGAGTTTAGAATTATTAATATTTGATAAACATCCCCAAGCAAAAAAAGAGCTGGATCTAAAGTTTTTCCTTTGCCTTTAAGCTATCCAGTGCTGCCTAATGAAGGGGAATGGATGCTATTGATTCACGCTATTCTCCCCGTTGTTTTATTTCTGTGCATACTCAGAAGATACTCCCCCCTCCAAATCGGGGTGGAGCAAGGGTGATGACTTACAAGTAGAACTGCCTAGTAAGAGAAGAGGCTGAACCTCATATTAATGCCCAAATTTTGAGGGTAGGGATTAGAGGCCTCCATTTTCACCTTCCACTTCAAAACAGACCTTATGAAAGGTTACAAACAAATAGAGGGGCCAGACTAGATTACCTTTAAGGCCCCTTTTATTTCTTAACAGTGTATTTCCCCTTCTCACCACACTACACCTCCACTAGACTATATGCTTCATGAGGACAAGAACTATTTTCTTATTTTTTTTTATATTTTCATTACCATCACCTAACACTGTGCTCTGTAATAATAACTGATGATCATATGGAATTTCAAAGTTTGCAAGGCATTTTATAGACTTCATTTCATTTGAGTCTCACACCAACTTCGTAAGGTCAGTATTACAGGTCTCATTATTCCCATGTCATGATAAAGGCGGGATTTGAGTCTGGGTCTTCCTGTCAAGGGTAGCTCTCTATCTACTATGCCATGTACTTCTCAGTGTATAATATTTGTTTAATTGCTAAACTGAACTAAGCTGAATTAAATTGAATTATATTAACTGCATCGAATAGTCTGTAAGAATTTTCATGTTTATCCACAGACAGCACTTGACTTGAAAAAATCAAAATCGGTAATTTAAAAATTGAATCTTCTTTATCCCTGTATTTCTCCCTAAGGAAAAACTGACATTCCCTCCTCCATATTAGGATATTATGGTCCAATTGACTCAGAAGAGAAATCCTTTGCTTTCTGTCAGGAAGTAGTACAATAGTCACTTTTACCTTCTCTGAAAAGACTGTAAAATGTCATATAAAGGAATGATGTCTTTGAGGCTTTGATACTGATCTGATGTAGTCAATAAGTCAAGACCATAGGGAAGACCGACTGCTAAAAGAAACATAAAAACACATTAAATAGAACCTTTCCCAGTTCTTGCAAAGAGAGTGTCTGAATATAAACACATCACTGACTACAGTGCCTGGTACATAGAAGGTACATAAGAAATATTTGATTGATTGAATGGTTACTTAGATTTTGAGAGTAAAAGGAGTAACAAAACCCATCCTTTCAGTACACTTTTGTAGGATAGCTTTCCAAAACTTAGAGATTAAATGAAAAAGGTTCTAGGAAAATCTTTACTTGAACCAGCAGAGAGAGAGTGAGATATGAGACTAAAAAGAACAGGGGGAAAAATATGAGGAAAATGGTATCTGAGTAAGGTTCCCCTTTATGAGTATGGATTAGATACATGTATATGTGTGTATGTACACGTATATACTATATATATATATGTACATATATATGCAAAAGTCTTAGTACAGTTTTAAGCTTTTAAAGCTGTAAATAGCTATTTAATCTACTAAATAGGTACCAGTTACTTTAAAATTTAATATAATTTAAGCTACTAAATAAATAAAATGTATTAAGTAAACATAAAACTTAGCCATCATAGCCATGAAATAAGAGCTATTAAACTTAAAAAAAAGTTAAATACTGAAACTATCTATTTACTGTTATTAATGTTAAATTGAATATTTTTATATTTAAATAACTATTAAATATTATTAAATTATTTAACTATAAAATAACTTAAATCAATAATAGGGCTGTTAAATAAATAAAATGTTTTGAACAAAAATGAAGCTTAAATAGCTATTTTGGCTATTAGATAACAAAACTACTAAGATTTTTGTATAACCTATGTACACAAACATGTGCATATCTGTACACATATACATGTATTGCACACACATATATTTATACGTATGTATAAATTTTTATATCTACTTGTCTCTCCCATTAGAATGTAAACTCATCAAGTAAGGATTATTTCTTTCACTGGACTCATAATCCCAGCACTTAACATGGTGGTGCCTAGCACAGAGTAGATGCTTAATAAATACATAATGATAATCTACAATTATATAAGGCTTAAAATGCAAATTCCCCTAAGAGAAACAGAAATGGCTTCTATGTATACTCATGGGTAAATCCATGATATAAGAACAAAAGTTTTCCTGAAAGGTTTTGCTGTAAAAGAAAGTGGTCAATGCCTTAAGTGTGTTGGGGAACAGAGAAGGTCTCAAAGGAGGAGAAAAGAGAATTGACACCAAATTTTCATATGGCCTATTTCAGAATGTTGCCTAGGGTCAACCTGGAAGAAGAGATGCTTTGATTTTCAAAAAAAAATGCTCCACCTGAAAATTTCCTATCTATGTCAGCAACAACCTCCCTTTCCCCAATGAAGGATTCTCTTTTCTTATCCCAGAGGTCATAAAATTACTTGGGTGTCTGTGTGTTGGTGATGCAAATCACTAGAGGAAGATCAATGACACAAATTATTAGGGACGGTGAGGCTAAAATGAAAAGGACAAAGATAGAGCAGAGTATGGGAGAGGCCTAAGAATTAGCATCAAGATCAGTAGGTTGAGGGGCAGCTAGGTGGCACAGTGAGTAGAGCACCGGCCCTGGAGTCAGGAGGGCCTGAGTTCAAATGCAACCTCAGACACTTAACACAAAAATTAGCCGTGTGACCTTGGGCAAGTCACTTAACCCCAATTGCCCTCCAAAAAAAAAAAAGATCAATAGGTTGATCAAGGTCAGCTGAAGATCCTGACTGTCATTCCAAGAGTAACAAATGGAAAATACTTTTAACAACTTCATATCCTTTTCCAAAGTTTTCTGATTGATTGCTTCAATTCAGTTCTATCCAACAATATTTGTTTGGTGACTGTCCAAGATACAGTGTTAGACACTAAAATTGTAAAGATGAAAAAGGGTTAAATCCCTGCCCTCAAAGGACTTTACACTCATTAAAGGAGATAAAGTATATAGAGAAATGACAAATTTAAATTCAAATGTGGACAGTATAAAGGGAAAAGTACAAATTGCTATAAGAAATCTGACAAGGGGAACATTATGTCCAATCAGCAGGATCAGTGAAGATCTCATGTATAGGTAGCCCCTGATTTGGGCATTGAAGAATGGGAAGGATTTCAACAGATAAATATTAAGAGGAAGAAGTCCATTCCTGACATGAAGAGCAAGACCAACAAATGGCCAGTTATACAGAAGAACAAAATAAAAACAGGAGACAGTGAATGGTCCAATTTGACTAGAATCCGAAGGCCTTACATTTGTATGAAAATATGCAAATGCTATCAGTAATTAGCTGAATATTATTCAAAACTAGATTTGGACATGTAAAGAAAAAGGATTTGGGATGGATTTTGCTTCCCACTCTCCCTCCCCAGCTCCATGAACCGTGACCATCTGCCAAAAGGACTGGGGAAAGGATGGAGGCATAGAAGAGAAGAGAAAGAGAAAGGAAGAAAAAGAAATGTTGGGGGACGTGTTATGATTCAGAAGTAGAGAAACAAGATTAAAGCTTTTTAAAAAAGAATTAGAACACTACTTGCCATCAGGACCCCAGATCTTCACTACTTAAGTCAATATGAATGCCTACAACCCACATGGAAAGTGAAATATTTTAATAGGTGAGAAATGTCCCACATGTCAGTCTTGGGAGGAAGCAGTAAAAACTTATTTAAGAGTTTTTGCACTTAAATGTGAGGCTATTTTGGCAGCAAAATCTAATGAAAAGAACATTTGGACTGACATCCAAGACACCAAATTTCTAGTCCTGGATATTACACAAAATTTTCCTTCAGAAGCAGGGAAGTGAGCTGTGTTATGTTGAGATCAAGGACTATATGCCTTGCTTTGTGTCTCTAGCACAGTAGTTCTCAACCTTCCTGATGCTGTGACCCTTTAATACTCATATGTGGGCATATCTGCACGTGGGTAGACTCGCCTGGAGATGGATAGAGGAGCAGTGTCTCAGTTCCTAAGACCATTGGAAATATGTGTTTTCTGATGGCCTTAGGCGACCCTGTTCGACCCCCAAAGGGGTCGCGACCCACAGGTTGAGAACCGCTACTAGCACTTAGCACAGAAACTAAAACATAGAAGATACATAGTACACTTGCTGACTATATCAGTATGTTTTTAAAAGAAGTAATAAATATATAAAACAGCAATTGCCCAACAGATATGTAGTCAAAGAGAAAAATATGTATATTATCAACATGTATTTATTAAGTATCTACTATATGCTAGACACCATGTTAAGTGCTAGAATTATGAGTCCAGCGATGTAGCCCATATAGAAACTGGGAATCCTTATCCTAAATTCTCCTACACTAGCAGGTTGGGTCCCCACCCAAATAATGTAAAAAGGATTATATCCCCAAAGTATTGGGGGAGAAATCTATACTTTGTTATACTTTGTTCTTACTACACCTTTGAAGTAAATACCTCTTTATGAAAACTGAAGTGAAGTGGTTAAATAGAACTAAGGACAATGACTGGCCTCCTGAAAATGGGAAGAGCTTAGCTGACATGGTCTCTAGGTACTGTCAGTAAAGAAAGAACGTTACAATGCCTGAGAGTACTCTAGAATCCTGAGGGGGGAAATGTAGCTGACCTGGACCTGGAATAGAGAGGGCAAAGGAAACTTGTTGATCCTGGTAACTGCTCTTGCCTTTTCCTTATTGGAATGGCACTCCAGTCAGCTTGCCTGCACCTTTGAAACAAAGCTGAATAAATCTTTTAATTATTCCTTGGCTTTTTCTGCTAAGAGGCTCCTAATAGCAGCCTGCTGGATTTCCCTAAAGGACTATGCCTTTGATCTCTGGCCCTTTCTGCCTTGTTTATACCAATATTCCATTAATGGCCTGCCTGAGACCTTCCATTTCCTCAGGATTACCCAGCTCTACCTAGGGGTTAGGCTAATATTGGTTAAAGCTTGTAGATTCTGTATTCCTGACCTCCCAAGTTGAAACTCTGAATGTGTTTTTTCTTAGAAACATTTTATATTCAGTGGTTAAAGTCTATAAGTGCTATTAGTTATGTCTATAGTACTATACTTCAGCTCTATTATGAATGCATAGACTTTTGTGGGCTAACTTGGAAACCTAATCACTTGACATTTACTCTGTGGAGAAAATGTATCGCCAATCATAAACAATTGATTTATAAGTGAATTGTTCAGATGTTGTGAATTAACGGCAAAAAGAATGTTTGCCTCCTCTTTGTTCATGAGAAACTTTCTGAAAGAAAAAGTAACATTAGTTGGCTTTGTTTTAGACATGCGCCACACGTTAAACATGAATGTTTAAACATGAATATACATTGCACATTTTTTTCCTCTTTATTTTTCACTTTTCTGTTTTTAGTATTTGTTATATGCAATGGTACTCTGGAGATTTGGGAAGACAGAATCTTTTTATTAAAACCATGAAATATTCAGGCTGGAAAAGCTCTTAGAAAGCTTCTGGCCCAACCCTCTCAGATGAGGAAACTGAGACTCAGAGAATTCCAGTGTCCTACTAAATGTAACAAAGGTATTAGTAGCAGAAATGGAATCTAAACCTCAGATCTTGATTTTACCTGTTATTTCTACTCCACCAAGCTACCTTTAACTCAAGGAAAGACTTTTATGTGTGTACCTAGTTCTGCCTGAGTTCTGAAAATCTTTGAGGAAAGGAGAGACCATTTTATCATCTAAAGTGATATCTACATGTAATTTTCCAGGAGGCTTTTTTTCCTCCCAGTAAATAGCCTTCAGCTATTTTCTCAGACAGCAAATAAATAAGATCAATTTAATACATAACTTGTGCTTAATATAGAGTAAGGACTCATTTTAGGGGAAAGATTTGGCTATATGTACTTAGATATAGCTGGATATTGCTATATATATTTTCATTTTTAAAGAGGTAAATTTGATATTTTTATTTCCGTTGGCACAAAAGATCATTTTTCCATAAATAAAGCAATCTTCTTTATATGTTTTCCGACCACATCACTCTCTCCCTTTCCTCTTTCCTTAGCTTTCCAAATCAGATTTTTTAAATCTTTTTAAAACCTCTTCTTAGCCCACATTTCTTATTTCTATCACTTCTGTTAAGATCCTTCAGTATAGTCAAGAACATGTTATTCTGACGCCTGGAGGATCTTGTGCCTACCTGATTTGAACAGATTCCCCTGACAGAATCTCTTCAGCTTTTCCTAGAATCCTCCTATGCCATTCTCTTAGAATTGTTTCCCCATTTCATAGAATATAGTGCCTCCCTCTTCTTTTCAAGACTTTTCCTCAATAGTTATTTCACTTAGGAAGTCTCAAAAGAACTACTTGAGGTGAACCCACTAATAGAGAAATGAATGGAAGGAGGTAGTAAGAAGTCATGATGTACATTGAGTGTAACAAAAATAGCCTCCATTTCTATAGTTATTTAAGTCTCCCAAAGAACTTTTTCATAAGAACCCCAAAAGACAGATAGCATAGGCATTACTGCCACCATTTTACAGGTGAATAAACTAAGGGTGAGAAAAGGTAAAATAATTTTTTAGGGCCGCATAGCTAGTAAAGTGTCAAAGCCAGGATTCCAATTCATTCCTTTCTTTTCCTCTGTAAGTGCCATGTGCCAAAGGGTACCAGGCAGCTGAAAGTGGACTCTAGGTCCCAGACTAATTCTTTTCTACCAAGTCACATTGTCATCTTCAAAAAAAATTATAAATTACACAATTTCTCCTCAATTGCCTTTCATATTCTTTCCTCTCAATAGAAAAGAGAAATTTTTAATGTACTTATTCAATTGGACCCCCCCAAAAAAATTTTCCCATAGCAATCTAGAAACATTTTGTATGGAGTGGGCCTTTAATACTAGAAACCCCCCCCAAAAAAAAATTTGAAGTATGCCAGAGATTCAACACCCTGGAGGCAGAAAAGAGGTATAACACTTCAGATGAGATTCCAACATAACCTCTGTGAAGGCTAGCCACCTAGTGCTGGTACCTGGAGAGGAAGTGCTTAGTTTGACCTTCTGGAGGAGAGGCAAATAGTCAGGAAGAGTAAAACAAAACAGAAGACAGTAGCAATGGCTGAAAAGACCTATGACAACTTTCAGGAGTATAGACAGAAACAGTGTTGAGAAGGAAAAAAGGATGTGGGGGAGACAGAGGCTCTTGACTCTCTGTGGGCTCAGATATAACTTACATCTGCATCTTTTATTGTGCAGCTAAAACTGATTAATATTTTGAAATATTGTGAACTTGAAGTCTTGTAAGAGGAGCTGTTGGTATAGTTATGACAATTGTCAGATACTGAATTTCCTAGGTTTCACTTGGATGAGGGGCAATGAAGCAAAGAACTGGAAATCCCTAAAGTATATCCAACCCTGTCATGTTAGGAAGGAGCTTCTGATAAAGGAGTTACTTCTAAAAAACACTCTCCTCTGGAGATATCTATGGGGTTTGGAATTAATCCACTAGCATTAACATAAAATTATTCAAGTCAATTCAACAAATATTTATTAAGTGTCAACTGCGTGCAAAGCCTTGTTTTTGATGGCATGGTTCTGAGCACTAGAGATACAAAAATAGAAGTGACAAAGATCCTGGTCATAAGGTGCATACAATCAAATGGGGTGGTAGGAAGACATTTGTCCTAGTAACTGTCTTCAATCATTCAACAAGCATTTATTAAGTATTTATTATGTGTTAGGCACTGTAGATACAAAAGATATACAGGAGGATCTGATGATTGTAAAAGAGAGGTGTAAACAAATTGCTATATTTTAGAAGTCAGAAATTACTTTCAAATTGGTTAAAGGGGATATGGAAGGAAGGCTTAGAGAAGGTTTGATGAAGAAATTGGCCAGTCTTGAAGGGAGGGAATTCAAAAGATAGAGATGAAAAGAGGAATGAGTAATCCATTCTAGTGATGGTAGGTGACTTCGGCAAAAAATATATATATATAGCAGAGGACAGGGTTAGAATGAGGAATACGTATAGTTTGGCTGGAATAGAATATTGGCTGGTAGGAGAGTTTTATAAAACAATGCTAAAATGTTAGATTGGAGCCAGATTATGAGAGTCAATGAAGTGTTCACTTCAGTAAGAGAAATACTTTTTTTAAAAAGGAAGGGTCTTGAATATCAAGATCAACAGTTTTACTTTATTCAATATATAAAGGAGGATAAGGTAGATTTTTTGAGAAAGGACTGACATGACAAGGACAATGAACTGGGAAGATTATTCAGATAATAGAAGGAAGAATGGGTGAGATAAGGAATGTAGAGAAGTCTACAAGAACAGTTTGAAGGCCAAGTGAAAAGAAATAAAGGCTCAAACTAGGACAATTATCAAGAAAATTGAAATGAGGAAATGAATTTGTGGGACATTATGAAAGTAAAATCAACAGGGGATGAAAAAGGCCCAGATAGAAGACATTTCAAAAAGAAAATACCTCCATAACAACTGCAAGCAAAGTCTCAAAGAAAATTGGATTTTCCACAAGGATTAAATTAATATCTGGAAGAAGTTCACTAAGAGATTAAAAAAAAGAAAGTAAAAACTCTTGAGAAAAGATGTGGAAGGAAAATAAATAGCTTAGAAGAGAATAAACCTTACTCAGCCTCCCTGCATCACAAACAGAAATCCATGAGATAGCCATGAGATAGCCATGAGATAGCAAGAAATACTAGAAATCAAAAGTCAAAAGATTGAAAAATAGAAGAAAATAATGGTATATCTTTTTTTAAAAAAACTGACTTGGAAAACAGATCAAAGGGAGATATCATTAGACTAATCATTAGATCAAGAATCATTAGACTCTGAAAATCATGACTAAAAAAGCAACCTGAATACTACATTTCAGGACATCGTAAAAATTAAAACTGCCCAGATCTACTAGAACCAGAAGGCAATGTGAAATTAGAAAGAAACCCAAATATTTTTAAATTAAATTTTAAAAATTTTAAAAAGAAAGAAACCACAGATCACTTCCTGAAAGGAATCTCAAAAGGAAGAGTTTCAAATCAGTCAAAATCCAGAGCTCCTACTTTCAAGAAAAGAAACTACAAAGCATCCAGAAAGAATCAATTCTAATATGAAGAAATCACAGTCAGGATCACACAAGACCTGGCATCTTCTATCAAAAACAAAAAGAAATTTGGAATGAAATACCCCAAATGGTAAAATATATAGGCATATTACCAAGAATATTTTACCTTGCAAACTGAGTATAACCCCCCCTGGGGGGGGAGCCAGGGAGGAAGATCCTTAAATTGAAAGAGAGCTTTCAAGCATTTCTTATGATAAGACAAGAGTCATATGGGTACTTAGAAATGCAAACACAAAAGTCAAGAGAAACCTAGAAGGATGAATGAGTATCCAGAGCCAGAATGGCCCAGGTGTTAACCTGTCAGAGTCAGTAGGAAACTCTGCAGGAGCTGCCATATCCATCAAGTCCAGTAAAAAGCAAACCCAGACTGCTTATCCAAGCTTGTCCTGGTTGCTTGTCCAACCTGTTTGATCAAGACCAGTCATGACACTGTGTCCTTCAAGCAATGAAACAATTCATGTAACAACTGACTAAGCTATACTCAGAAATAAACTTAGTGGGGATTCTATGAAGGAAAGACTCCCAAGGCCAGGAAATAACTCCCTAGGTTAGGGTTGAGGGAATGTTTTAAGCTTGAGCACACTCTTCCAATATGTGAGTTCCCCAGTTTGGATAAATGTTTTTGTACTTCTGTCCTTAATCTACTTCCTCAGTAAATATCTCTTTGTAAGGGCTTTTATTTTTTAAGTTAGAGGGAAGGGAAAGTTTTATAGGAAATTTTAGACACATTAAATTTGAGATGCAAGTAGGATCTCCATCTAAGCTATCTAGCAAGCAAATGGATATCTAATAGTTGGAGGTCTTGGGAGTCATCTTATAGAAGTGACAGCTAAAGTCATGGGATTCAATGAATTCACCAATGAAGAACATGTAAAAATGGAAGAAAAGAGGACCAAGGATAAAATCCTAAGGAACTCATTCATATCTTGAGGGACTGAAAAGAGATCAAGGAGACAGAAAACCTGCCCTCTAAAGTCTTATATTGTAATATATGCCAAAATGATTATGGCAAGGATTTTTGTTTGTTGTTTTGTTTGGAGGGAGAAATTGTTTCATTTTGCTTTTTGGTTCAGTAAAAAACATTCATTCAATATTCATTTTTATTAATACTACATAGCTTTCAGGCAGATGATTCACATTACATGTACCAACCTTCAAGCACACTGAGTTTTGCCAATCCAGGCAATGAGAATAAGGTCAGAAATGTTCTACTTCTTTTGTTTTTAAGTTAGAAATCAATCATCCCTAGCTTAAACATCAGTATTATTCAAGAAATTAACTTGAGTACAGTCAACTAATGGCAACCAAATTTCAGACAAGTATATGAAATGAGTATTTTGCAGTATTGTGTCCGTGGAAGGCTTTGTGGTATAGTTGCAAAAATACTGTATGGCAAAGAAGGAAAGCTAGGTTCTAATACAAGCTCTGCTGCTGTCTGACCTTGGGCAAGTTGCTTGACCTCAACTCGCCTTCTAGCTTTCAAAACAAAATTCTAATAATTGAGAATACACTTAGAATCTTTCTTGGAAAAGAACCACAACACAGCCCAAAAGAAGCAGCCATAATTTTCCTCCATTCCTAATTTACATGTTGTTGTATCACCATTTAACACTAACTATAAAAAATACATCGTTGCCATAGTAACTGCCACATGGCATGAAGCTAAATCATTTTCTGAAAAGTTCATTCTCAACATACACAGAAGCACTCATACACATATACATAGACTTTCACCTTTTCTGAAAAGAGCATAAACAGGTCTCTGCTTTCCCGATAAGCAAAATTTTCAAGAAATACAAACAAGTAACTTTTTAAAATGTTTATAGGTCTCAAAGTTGGGCCATGTCCAATGTCATCAGTGCCATCATCTTATCATGCTTTTGGAAATGACTCTTTTGTTGCAGGCTCAGTCATAGACAAAATTGTAATATGAGCAAGATTTTTTAATTATTATTTTATATTGAGAGGGGGGCATTTTATTGTAGAGAACACCCACTATATGTTTTTTTTAATAATGCCCACATTCCAAATAAGTCAAGGTCAAAATTAATAGCTATGGCTTAAGGGAAATGGTCCAATTTATCCCAGTAGCAGTAAGTGGTAACAGAAAGCAGCAGTTAGTCATAATTGCTACTTTTGGTACAAAAATGTGCCAAAGTAGTCAAATCAATTTTCTAAACTATCTTTAAATGAAACTGTAAAGGGTCACACCAAGTCATGGAAAACTAATAATAATAATAACACTTATTATGTGCCAGGTACTGTATTAAGTGCTTTGTAATTATTATCAATCTCCTTTGATCCTCATGACAACCTGGGAAGTAGATGCTATTACTATTCTTATTTTACAGTTGAGGAAACTGAGGCAAAGAGAGCAGTTATGTAACTGGTCCATGATTACAATTCTAGGAAGTGTCTGAGGTCACATTTGAACTCAAGTCTTTCTGACTTCAGGTCCAGGCATTCTATCCACTGTGTCCCCTACCTGCCACTGTGCTATCTGAATGCATGTTTTTATCTATAAACTGGTAAGTATTTACTTGTGGTTTTTGTTGCTTTTGCTTTTCTAATTAACAGAGGTACATTTAGTTTCTTTTCCAGCTCCCATCATAAAAAGTTTTACTGTCTGGTTTCTGTTTTTTAAGTTTACCTTTGATTGACTTCACATCATCTTTGATATGTTTTCTGTGAGTTCTTTTTTTTCTGAAGCTAGTTTCCTGGAGATAATGGTTCATTACTATGCCAACACCAGTGATTCCAGGTTATTCATTCTTTCACTCTCAGGAAAATTACGCCCTCCAACAAGTGAACTATCAGTAGTACCCTCTGTGCTGCCAGTCATCTCTCCTCCACCTCCAGGTGCAGACTATTCATTATTCTCCCACACACACACACCTCAACCTTATATGAGTTTGAGAACATCTCTCATTATAGCTGGTGATGTCCTTGTAGACTATCTATCCTAGGAGCAGAGGAAATGAAGAAGTAGCTCTAAGGGTATGACAAAGACCTAGAGTATCACTTAGGCATAATGTAGTCCAGTGGTTCTCAACCTGTGGGTTATGTTCAATTTAAATACATCCTGCATATCAGATATTTACATTATGATTCATAACAGTAGCAAAATTACAGTTATGAAGTAGCTATGAAAATAATTTCATGGTTGGGGGTCACACAAGATGAAAAACTGTATTAAAGGATCGTGGCATTAAGAAGATTGAGAACCACTGAGTAATCAAACTGACTTTGGAAGTAGAAGGGGGGGGGAACTTGTGAAAAAATAGAGTTTATCTCTGGGCCATCCTACATTTCTTCAAGATGCCGTTTCCTTTATCTTGGCTTTCCAGCACCAAACCCATAATCCAACTGTAATGTTAATGAAATCAAAAGATCTTCCATGCCCCTTTCTATTGGCACCTAGTAAAGGCACTTAGCACCTAGTAAAGGCTTAGCTCCTTACTTCCAGTTAACTCCTTGGGAGTAGTTCACACCTTAACAGGAAGGGGCTGAACAGGGAGAAGCTATACTGTATATAAGGAGAGAACCAGGAAGACCTTCAGATCTTTTCTCAGTCACCACCTGGAGACTGCACCTTTTGCTGAGATCCTCCTTCTGCAGCTTCTACTGAGAACTTCCAAGGACCAGGCTGAGAAACTGTCATGAGTCTGAGAGGGATCCCTGCTTGAGGGATCCTGTTCTATTTGTGAA
>JAQQSW010006670.1:0-13894 GCA_028646575.1 Pseudocheirus occidentalis | reverse complement strand
ATGGTGTCTCTATTCTTATTTATCTCCACCTACATTTTTTTTGCCTTGAAGTGCTATTACAACTCTTTTTGTGGGGAAAAATCTTGAGAGCTTGGAATTTTCTGACCTACTCTGTCATCTTCCCAGAATCCTAATTTTTTTTTAGTTAAACAAATGAGATGGATATATCATAAAGAATTTTCAAAATCACACTAAAAGTCAATGAAATTATAAGGGGTAGACCACTGATTTGACTGGTATAGGTGACTACCGGGTGAGAAAAACCCTTTACAATACAGGTCAGCACCATCCCTTTACAGACAAGAGAACTGACTAGACTAGGTTAAGTATTTGCTTGAGCTCACACAACCAGTATGTGTCAGAGGCAGGACTTGAACCCAGGTCTTCTGGTTCAAAATCTGGCCCTCTACTCACTATAGTACATCTCCTCTTTAATTTTATACATTCATTCAACAAACATCCAGTGCTTCCTTGCAAAGCAATCAATATACTATAAAAAAACAATTAAGTGATTACTGTGTTAAGTTCTGGGGGCAGAAACAGAAAAATCAAGACAATCCCTTATATCAAGGAATTCATATTCTATTTGAAGGAGACAACAGGTTTAGGAGAGTCTACTAACTTTGTAGTTGTTTGTCCTTCATTCTCAAAGAGAACAATGACATCAGGAAGGTGATGTCATCACTTGCAAATTTATTAGATTTAAGTGAAGGAGGACTGTGCAGAGATGCCAGCCTCACTTTCTCCTCCAGAGCTATTTGGGTTCAGTGGTAGGATACAGATCCGGGTGACTGGAGATGGCCCTGGGTCTAATAACAAACAGTGTATATGAAAAGGCCCACTGGTCCTCAGAGTTCAGCATCAAAATGGGTGGCAAGGCCCATGGATTCTTAGGGGGCACTGGAAGAAACAAAAGGTAAGGTGGGACAGAGGAAGATCTCCAACGCAGATGGTAAGGCCTGGGAGACTCTAGGGTTGGGAGACAAGGTAGATGCTAAAACCAGGTAATCTGAAAGAACTGTAGTTGGTGACTCCCTAATATTCCATGCATATGAGAGATCATGTCCTCCCCGCAGTGGTTGAGGGATGTGTGATCCATGACCGCTGTGGGAAAGAGCAGACATGAGAATAAGAGAGAAAGGGTTCTGGATTCCTTGTTGCACTGGTGGGAATGGAGAGTCTGTGTCTAGTTTGAAGGACAAAAGAAAAAAAAGGACACTAAGTGGAAAAAATAAAAAGAAATACTCTCCGAACATCTGCTCTGCTGGGGAAGGGGGTGAAGTCCCCAGAGCTCCTCTTCCTATTCAAATCTACTAGGTGCTGAGGGAAAGATTAGACAAGATATGGGAGTTTACAGCCAATAAGAGTAGCTAGACACAGACATAGAGAAATTTAACATGTATTATATGTAAAATGATTTGGATAGTTACAAAACAATATGCTATGTGTGGTACAAGGAGAAAGTCACTACTACAGAAAGAATCTGCTGGGAAAAACTTTAAGGAAGAAGTCACATTTGAATTGGGCTTTAAAGGATGAGTAGGAATTCAAGAGGTAAACAGGGGAAAGACAACCTCATCACAGGAAACAGTGTTAGCAAAGGTATGGAGTCAAGAGAGTTCAGGGAAGTTTGAGTGGAGAAAGGAAGTTTGAGTGGAGCTGAAGAGTTCATGAACATGAAGAATAGGAAATAAATGTAGGAAGGTAGTACCAGGTTGTGGAGAGACTCAAAAGCCAAGCAAAAGGAACTGGAGCTCTGTTCAGTAGGCAATAGAGTTGATGGAAGCTTTTCAGGATATTGGAGCAAATTTATGCATAGAAAGACTTTTGTTGGTTTATAAAGGTTGGATCAGAAAGCGATAGACTAAAAATGTGACTGTCAAGTGGCTACTGCAATTGTCCAGTCTGGCAGTGATAGGAATAAAAACGATAGATGTCTTGCCATTAGAATTGATAGGACTTAGTAAGTGATTAGCTATGAAAGGTCAAAGAAAGTCAAGAATAAAAAATAATGTGAAGGCTTGAAATACAGGAGATAGAAAAAAAATGATGGTACCATGGACAGAGACAAGTAGGGAACAGCAGAAAAGGTAACATTCATTTATTAAGCACCTACTATCTATCAGGAACAAATATTTCATTTGATCCTTAAAACAATCCTTGTAGGTAGGTGCTATTATTATGATGATTTTACAGGTTCTAGGTCCATCACTCTGCCTACTGTGCCATCTAGCTGCCTCTAAGTAGCAAACAGAAAAGAAAAAGCAGGATTAGGTGAAAAGAAAATAAACTTGATTTTGAACAAGTTAAACTTCAGATCCTAGAGAGACAACCTGGAGAAATCCTAAAGATAGACAATTCACATTCAGTTAAAATAAAAACCTGCTAACAATAGAGAAGCAAGGATGATTGAATGAAATAGGTTAATTATTAATTAATTTAAAGTTCTAATGCTAATGAAATTTAATAAGATCTCATTTACTGTTAGACCTTCCCTATTTTAAGGAATATGTACCTCTCTGAACCTCAGTTTCCTCATCTATGAAATGAAGCAGTGAAATGAGATGATCCCTAAGGCCCATTCCAACTACAGCATTATATAATTCTAAATGTAAACCAGGTGTGCGTGAAGACACAATGAAACTTAGTGTTTGATTGTCTGGGAGACGGCTCTATTTTTACTTTCTCCATCCTGGTAATGTTTTATGCCAAATTAACCTTGGTGTCTTTTTCTTCTCTTTTCATTTGATTGTTCCCAGAAGAACAATGTTCTTTAAACCTGTTCTGGTCACATCACCAAACTACTATGATAATATCTTCTGTTAGGAAAGGAATGTGGGCTTCAATTACTGAAGTCACATTTTCTAGGGCAGATAAGTCAAAATTCTTTTGGTGGCCTAAATAACACAGCACCAATATTCTGCTGAGTCTGTACTTGACCTTAGCCAACTATATAGAGAGAGATATAGTTAAGATTTAGAATTTCTTAAAAGAATTTAAGATATTCTGAATCTTTTTTTTTGCCTGGCAGATCCAATTGACCTCCACAAGCAGAATTAAAATATGGAAATTATAACTTGATTTCAACTTGGATTTATGTCTTTGATTGTAATAACTCTGGAGTATTACACCTGAAAGAATCAACTCATTCAAATGGCTGCATATTAATGCAAGTCACTTAAGAATTAACATTTCCAAATGTGATCATAATCTTTATTCCTATGGCTCAATTCTATCAGTGGGCAATTTAAAATTCACAGAGACTCAGTATTTTAATAATTTTATAATGTCTTTTCTCAAAGGAATAAACCCTTTCATTCTATTCCTTCTATCTGAATTATAGCCTACAAAGGAAAGGAGACATCTTTTAATAGGAAACCAATACCATGCTTTTGGAGCACTCAAATCATTTCTGTCATCATGGGGGAAAATTTGGTCAGATAAGGGATTGAGGAAGATGATTTTGGCAGCTGTATAGAAGATTAAATCAAGGAACCTGTGGAGTAGAAAAGGGAAACATATTTTGAGATTTAGCAAATAAACATAAAGAAGATATCTCCTCTAAGCAGAGAAACCAATAAGAAGTCACTGTCACAGTTCAGGTGAGATAGACTGAAGGCTTCAACCAGGACAAAGGCTCTGGAGAAAGGACGCAGCTATTAGACTTGGAAGTCAGAGGATCTGAGTTTGAACCTTATCTCTGTTCTTTATGACTTAACATCCATAGGTCTCTGTGCTCTAATCTGTAAAATAAAAAGGTTAGACCAGGATTGGGGCAGCTAGGTGGTGCAGTGGATAGAGCGCTGGGCCTGGAATCAGAAAGACTCATCTTCCCAAATTCAAATCAGGCCTTAGACACTTACTAGTTATGTGACCCTGGTAAGATCATGACCCTATTTGTCTCAATTTCTTCCTCTGTAAAATGAGCTAAAGTAGTAAAATGTCAAACCACTATAGTACTTTTGACAAGATCACCCCAAATGGGGTCACAATGAGTAGAACAGGACTGGACAATAATAGTAATAAAGGTCTTTATATGCCCTTATATCTGTGAAAGTGACAGAAGCAAATAGTATCTAGAGATAATCAACAAAACCAGGCAATTAATTATTTGTGGGAGGGAGCTCTGTGGCAGAATGAGTAAGAACACTGGACTAAAAGTCAGGAAGGCCTTAGTTCAAATCCTGCCTTAGTTACTCGCTAGCTTTGTGACCAGGGCAGGTCACTTAACTGCTCTCAGACTCAGTTTCCCCAGCTGCAAAACAGGGATCACAATCATACCTTTCTGACAGAATTGTTGTGAGGATCCATTAGACAGATGTTCAGGAGGATTAGCACCTCTAATGTGAGGGTTTGCTGAACCTTTTAAGGGTTGCTTACCCAACTTTGGTGTCTACCAAGCACTCAATTCTCATCTATGGCTATATACCTATAGAAGCCATGGCATGTGCAGCAGTCATACCCCAGTAAATCATCTTGGCAGACAGGCAAAACCAGGTTGAGGGTAATCAATAGGTCTCAAAGCTATCAGTGAGTTAAGAGGATGTCTATACCACAAACATAAAGACTTCCCAGGTGCAATTGGTTGATGAGAACAATTTGTTACAACTACTTTGAACATGGCTGAAGCAGGTGCTCTGAAGAGTGTGAAGCTTTATCAGATATTGAAAACACCAATGCCATCCACTATATCCCAAGCTATCACCAGTCATCATGACTTTTTCTTGCCACTGTACTTCAATGACTCAAGAAGAGAGGGTAAGACTGATGATTGTGTGCAGCTTTGGCCTCCCTTAAATTCAAGTCATGTACAAATTAAGATATCTCTCTGTGATGTCAGTGGTCCTCTTTGAAAACAAAGGACAAACAACAGCACATTGCAAACTACACAGCACTATCCCAATGCTACCTATCATAGTTATCATGTGGAGGCTGAGGAAGAGGATAAGTATTAAGGATCACTCCAAGGAATTCAACCCTGATGACTAAGGTATAGTGCTGTCATTTGAAACTGGGAATTTTTGAGAAAAGAACAGGTTTTTCAGTAAATGTATTCATTTCAGTTCTTGAAATGTTGCATTTTAAATGCCTATGGGGCATTCAGGTAAAAACGTCTATGTAGATTTTGTCTTCAATTATCTGACAAAGCTCCACACACTTCATAGCACCTGCTTCAGCCATGTTCAAAGTAGTTGTAACAAATTGTTCTCATCAAGCCATTATGCAGATTTTGTCCTCACCTGCAATAAGGATAATTAAACTTAAATGACATCACTAAGGCAGAGAGTATAGAGAAGCCTTGCTTTTTGACCTGCTCAAATGAGAATTTGTGGGAGAGCCCAGAAGAAAGTCTTGACAAACAAGCTCACTAAGTGGGTAGAAGCTAGATTCTAATCCTATAAAGAAGACTGAGAAAGGATGATCAAATGCACAGGAGAAAAACCAAGAGACTGTAGAATTATGGTGTCATAGAAGCAAAGGAAGGTAAGAATTTCAGGAAGAAAAAGTAGTTAACTGTGTTAAAAGCTGCAGAGAAGTCAAATTGGAGGTAGGACTGAGAAAAGATTTTGCAGCTAAAAAGTTTATTAGCTACAATGGAGAGAAACGTCAAATAAGTAGTAAGGTCAGAAACCTGAAGGCAAAGGCTGAGAAGTGAATGGCAGTTGGGGAAATGGAAACAATGATTGCAGGTAACCTTTTCTAAAAGTGTTATTAATGACATCATAAGGAGGCTTTTGCAGATGACTTTGTACATCAGATCACATTTCCGCAGTCACACAGCTGGCTGAAATATACAGAGAACAGATGATCCTGCTATGTCTTTTGCTTTTTAGTAATTTCAGAAAAGCATTGGGTTTGATAGAGTGAGTCCTAGGATCATAGATTTAGGGCTAGAAGGGACCTTAGAGGTCATTTAGTCCAATTTTCTCATTTTAGAGATGAGAAAACTAGCACAGAAAGAGGTTAAGTGACTTTTCCAGAATCACATAGGTAAAGCTGGGAGGTAAATCCAAGTCCTGTGACTCTCCTGGGGCTCTTCCCTGTGTATAACACTGCTTCCCTTTCATGTCCCAATCCAATTTAGAAAATCTAATTATAATCTGATTAAGAAAACTAATGATTGCACTTTATTTTTTTTAATGACTTTTTCACTGTAAATTTTCTTGATATATGTTTGAGCAATTCAAAACATCTCTATGTTGAATCTGCTAAAACTTGGAGCTTCCTCACTGATAAAAGTTTAACTGAGGACAAGCAAGTTCCTACTGATCATTTCAGATCACCAATGAAAAATGTAATCCCATCCTAAACACAACTAGACACTGGATTAGGGGAACAATATGTGATTTCATCCACATGGAAAGCTCTACATATAGGATTCTAACCTCTCAGTGACACAATAGCTAAATCCTAGAGCTTTGCTCAAAGCACATGGATATTAAAGTGGCTTACCCAATATCACAGCTAATAAATATCAAAGATGGGATTTGAACCTGGCTCTACCTGACTTTAAATCTAGCACTCTGTCTTCTTTAAAGAACATTTTTCTTGACAGGTAGGAAACTACATAATTCTTTAAAATAGTTAAATTATGTCACAGAATCACCAGTATTCCAAGGTATCAAATACAACTATAATCTCTGGAAAGGCATGGTCCATGTTTTCGCCACATGTGCATTTCCCTGCAACACTAAGCACATACTGCTCACTCCTCTTATTTAGTACAGAGTATTTCTATTGATTAGCAAAGTCTTATTTAGCAATTTGATTCAACAAATATTTATTAAGCTCCTATTAGCTACAATGTAAATACAAAGTACAAAGGTAAGAAAGTTGGTCTATAAGACTCCTTTCAGCTCTAGGACTAATCTCCTGATCCTAAAATTTCTGATCTAAATTAAATTAAGATCTAATAAGAAGAAAGGGGAATGTGCTTAAGCAACTACCACAATAACTATATCACAGTTCATTTTTATTACAAATGCTTTTATAAGATAAGAATGCTTAAATTGCCATAAGAGGTACAAACAAGGCAAAGCACAGTTTTAAAGAAGGGGAAAATTGCTGTTGTATGTAGAATAACCACTAAAGGCTTTATAAAAGAGGTGGCACCTGAGATTTATACTTAAGAAAAAGAATTTCAAATGGACATGCAGAATTAGTTGGCAACTCTAGGCAAAAGATATACTAAAGTATCCCACTTCCCTAAACACTCAATTATAATTCACCTTCTCCTATGAGGTCCTAACACAGGGCCAGAAGGAAGAATAGACAGATCCTTTCTTCCCCAAGATTTTATTTAGACAATTCTTCTACCAACATCCCTCAGTAATCTTTCCTCATTTTACTTTATTGTAAACACTTTATTGTATGCTTCATTGTAAATAAATTTTGATGAAAATTTTTTATATCTTCAGTATTTTTCCCAATATCCCTCTTCTTTTTCCTCTGAAACATTCTATATGATAAATATTTTTAAAGAAAAAAAATCAGCAAAACTGATCAAGACGTTGCAGGTCTAAAAAATATGTGCAAAGTACCATATTCATGGCTGTCCCAATGTTGCAGAAGTATGGAGGTACTGTTTCATATCTCTGATTTGGAGCCATTCTTGCTTTTTTCAATCTTGCAAAATTTATTTATTTTTAATTTATTGTGGTTTTTCTTTCTGGTTATTTGTAGTAGTCACTGGGTATATTGGTTCCTTGTCTCTGCTTACTTCATTCTGTACCAGTTCATATACATATTTTCATTTTTCTCTATATTCATATTTGTCATTTCTTATAGCACAGTAATAATTTCATTGTATTCATCTACCACAATTTGTTAGGCATTCCCTCATCTACTTTGTTTCCCATATTTTGCTAACATAAAAAGTAAAACTATGAATATTTTCTTCTTATTGATGGTCACTCTGGCATATAAGCCTAGCAGTAGAATCTCTGGGTCATGGAGTATGGACATTTTAGTCACTTTATTACAGAATTCTAAATTGTATTCCAAAATGGTTGCAGTGATTCATCACTCCACCAATCTTTCACGAGTGTGCTTATCTTCCCACAATCCTTACCTTCCCAACATTAACTATTCTCATTGTTTCTCATCTTGGACATTTTTTTTTCAGGGTGCAAAGCAAAACTTCAGGATTGTTTTGATTTGCATTGTTCTTATTATGGTTAATTTAGAGCATGCTTGCATATGGTTGATAGAAGTGTGCAATTCTTCTTCTGATAATTGTTCACCTATGTATACGAGCCACTGGAGAATGGTGCATATATGTATGTGAAATTCACATTTTTTCTGATAAAGATTTGGTATCCACATAAATATGTATGTGTGTATATATGTTGTTGTTTAGGTGTTTTCAGTCATGTCCAATTCTTCATGACCTCATTTGGGCTTTTCCTGGCAAAGATATTGGAGTAGTTTGCCATTTCCTTCAGCTCATTTTACAGATGAGGAAACTGAGTTATCCATGGTTAGTTGACTTGCCCAGGGTCACACAGCTACTATGTATCTTTAGGCTAGATTTGAACTCAAGAAGAGGAGTCTTTTTGACTGCAGACCTGGTATTCAATCCACTGTGCCACTTAGCTGTCCCAACCCCATAAGTACTTTCTCTTTTTGAGTTGGTTTTTTTTTTGGTGGGGGAGGGTATAATTTATTTTGTTTATTTATGCCTTTTTCAGTTGCTCTATTTATTTACCTTTCTTCTATTTTTGTTGTCTCGGCACTTGAAAAGCAAATGTTTCATTTAAATCTGGTTTTATTTACAGAGTACTTAAAATGTCTCCTTTTATTAAATATCCATCTTTTTTCCTTTAATATTTAGGTTCAGGTTTGCAGGTTATGTCACACTGGATTGCATCTTGAACTTCTTTGCTCTTCAGAACACATTCAATTCCCTCCTATGGTTTCTATTGGGTACATAATAATCCTGTTATTCAAATTTCCTTCCCTTTGCAGAAACTTATTGTTTGTCATTGAAATTATTATATTTAACATCTATGATTCTTGGAGTTTGCAGTGTAAGATGTTTTGCCCTGAAGGCAATTTATGGCTTCTTTTGACTGTCTCTGTTTTCTATGTTTAGAAGTTCTGGGCCATTTTCTTGTATTATTTATCGAATTTCTGTTTTCATTTGCTTTAGCTTTTCATATTCTCCTGGGAGATCAAATAATCCTTAAGTTATCTTTTCACATCCTGTTTTCATTATCAGTATGTGCTGCTTGCATGGTGATCATGGATTCTTTAATACCATTGCTGTTTGCTTCAGTTCTCCCAGATCGTCCTTCATTCTGGGTATTTGCCTTCCTGATAAGTTGTTCTTCCTTCTGGTTAGTTCCTAAGGTTTGATATTGTAGAGTCAAGTTTTTCTACTCTGACGCTGATTTCTATTGTACAAGTAAAATATTCTGCTTTCACAATGCTTATTTCTCGCTTAAACCATTAAGGAACATCCTTCTGTTGTTTCATGCTCTCTTAAGAACCCACAGGTTCCTCTGCTACATCAGGTAATGATTTAATTTCCTTGGTCTTATAATATTTATCTGTACATGTCTGCACTCATTTAGGTGATCTGGAGGCTATTTGTTAATAGTATCTTCCCTATTGCTTTATCTACTTGTCTTCAAAAGGTAGGTGGCACAGTGGAGAGAGTGGCAGGCCTGGAGTTTTTAGAAAGACTTATCTTCTTGAGAGCCCACATTTTAAGTAATTGATATGTATTTTAGCATGAGTTGAAACAGTATTAACTATCTAGACCCTAGTGTTCTTTTTAAAATTTGCAGAAGAGAGAGCTCTGAATCACTCCCTGGCACATACTCTTGTGGGTAACCTTGGGCACCCAATTCACAACTCTGAGTCTCAGTTCCCTTGTCTGTAAAATGTGGGGTTTGGTCTAGACGATTCCTAAGCTGAAACAATTCAACAATTCAGTGATATTATTTGTTAAATGAATAAGACAGAGTACAGAATTAATTCCCTGGAAAAAATTTCTAGGTTCTTTAATATGCAAACAGGCAACCTTTCCTACTATGTGAATGAAATGACGGGTATGCAGATCAACAAAACGGAACATTTTATCTTGTCCTTACATTCCTTACTACATTTGGTTTATGAATATTTTAGCATTCTTTAAAAATAAAGGTGAAAGGAAGAGAGAAATCTCTTTACCCTTCACAAAGTGTAGCATATTAGAGATCGCAAGCCCTAAAAAGCTATGAAAATGAGGATAACACAAGTAACACATGAATCACATCAGACAACATCCTACTAGAAGAACAGTTTTCTTAGCATCCTTGAGAATGAAGAGAACCTGACACACAAGCTATCAATTATGTGATCTGATTTGTAATGTTAATGGGATAACATCTTCCCCACCCATAGGCCTCACATGGAGCCCACTGGGGAAGGGACTTGCCTAAGGAGGAGTTTGCTTAGGGGGAAGATTGCTTGTAGGAAAGGATCCACACCTTTTGGTACTAAGTTGATTAGGCACTGAATCAAGAGGGTTGTGATGCCTTATGGCACTGAGATGTATATATGTACTCTGACTTGGTATTTTGCTTTGGGGGTTTGCTTATGAGAAGGACCATTTGATTTCCAGGTCAAGACTGAGTAGCTTTATGTTCAGACCCCTCAACTGCTCAGATGTAAAGGCTCTCTCAATCCAGTGGTGTATGTAAAGTGTATAGCAATATTGCTTTGATTCAGGCAGTTAGAACCCTGTCTATTGGTCTTTATGCTAATCTACGCTTATCTTTTCTCTGACCTTCAGGGTGCTGACCTTTCCCCTGGACTAGTGAATGTAATTAAAAGTAGAATTGTTAACCCCTTTTTGAGCAGTTTTTCCTAGAAAAATGGATCAAAGAACCTGTGCTAGCAGGCCATACTGCGTATTCTAGGGTGCTTGCTGTTACATGATTCTATTCACTAATTACCAGTTTTTGGCCATGATGATACTGTTGAGTACAGTCTCTATTGATGCATGATGCATTTAAATTAAGGGAAAAAGTCTTCTTATTCCAAGATCAATCTCCCAAACACATGGCTCCCCCTGTATAGGTGCTTTCAAACTACTCACTCTTCTTAACACATACAGTAGAGCAGGAAATAACAAAAGCACAATCTTCAAAATTGCTCACAATCACATAAAGAAGAACTATGTCTAACATTATAAAACCGACGTCTTGTCTTCTGATAACTCAGTATTAAGGGGAATGTATGCAATGCAAACTGAGAGACATTGAAGACAGGAATTGTATTATTTAACTACCAAGCACATGGCTTTTAAAAATAAATCCACAATTTGAAAAATAAATAATGCAAGACTTCACGCTACCAGTTTATGTTTTTAAAAGAAGGAAGTTATTGTTATGATGGAGGAAATTACATTTATCAATATGAGATAATCTTCTATCTGGGCTTACATGTTTGTGAAGCTTAATGTTTCAAACTTCAACCTAATGTATACTAGTTATAAGAAGCAAATCCACTAAGGATGGAGACTAATGGATTCTGCTGAAGTCCAAAGAACTGACTACATAAACAATCTAAGCTCTTTATTCATACTGTACTATAGTCATCAAAAGTAGAACATAGAATAAGAGTAGATATAACTTTTGCATGTGTTTCTTTACAAAGTATAAATAAAAAATGTTTGTTTTTCATTTCAAAGAAAAATATTAGGATAAAGAACTGAAAAAACAAAATTAAATGTAAAAACTAAAACTATCATTTCTTTTAGTTCAGAGTTTAAAAAGACAGAAACATTTTAAGCATTATGTACAATCATACAAACTTCACAGGTTTTAGAAACATGCACAAATATTACTTATATCCAAAGAGAACTATTTAATTGTGGGAAAAGTCAGTTATATATGTACTATAAAGTCATCCTGTCCTGATAGAGGTGAAATCAAAATCTTATTTAAAAAAGAAACCTATCTAGAGTCATGTTTCCCTGTGCTGTTTTCTATAACATTCATTCTTGCTAATGCAAACCTCATGTGACAAACATCCAGCCAAAACTCATTCCTTTAACATTATATAAATGTGCTTGCCTAACTAAATATTCCTCAACATTCAAAATAACAGAGATTTTGATTGGAGAAAGGTGAACATGCTTTATATTTTTTCTAAAACTAACCTGTCAAGATGAAATAAAGATGGGGTGTTGTTTAAATGAATGCATTGTATTTTTCAGGTTAAATATTCATTAAGATAGGTTCAGCTGGAAGACAAATTCTTAAAGATAATGCAGGGTCATTGATTACAAAGCTATATATACTTTTAACATTTCATGTATGTGTGTGTATATGCATATACATTAGTCTAAACACAGACCACTAAGACCACTAGCCTCATGAGGCATGGGCATTATATACTCAGCTTCCGATTCAACAATTTAATAGAAAGAAAGTGAAACAACTTACTTGCCTGAGCAAAGAGAGGAACCAAAAGGAGGAAGGGTTGTTGTTGAGCCTTAATGATTTTAAGCTGGGAGACAAATGCTACTACAAACTGTACTGAAAAATGTAAACTATTATCAACTAGGAGCCCCTGAAATACATAGTAATCTTATATTTGTGCCTGTCAGGATTCTTTGAATTTGTGGCCCTATTGTTTTATGAACCTTTTAAGTTCAAATATTGCCTTAAAATGAAGCAGTAATTTCCCCCAGCCTTTGTGAAAGTACTCCAAAATAAATACAGAAACAATACAACCAGGTATCTGGGATTCCAGGGATGCCAAACCAGATGTTCCAATCACATGGAAAGGGCTTTTAAAAGTGTTATGACTATAGAATTCTTAACTATTATTATTGTTCTTATTACCATCATCACTAGGTTACTTATTCTGTCAACTGAACTCAAGAAAAGACAACAATTTAAAAGAGATAATCTTTTCATAATCCATCAGTTTACAACTTTTCTTCTGTCACCTGGTCCTTTTTGGTAAATGTCATGGCCCTAATTAAAAACACTACCTGAAAAGGGCTCAAAAACAAGGGATTGTATGTGAGTAAAAGGTCATCACTCCACCTAATCAACTACACTGAATTTCTAGTCAGGATTCACAAGTTCAGAACTATGTAAACCAGTTCAAATATAACAAACAATGATAGGTTGTGGCATTTAAAACTAAGTACTCAAATCACAAACTGTATGTAGTGTATCACACGTAAAAATATATATACATGCAATAAATAAGTATTCTCTATTTCAAGGTAAAGATCATGTGCTTCTGGAGAAGATGAGGCCATGAATACAATGATCAATAACATATTATTAGAAATGATGACAGTGATGTTGACAAGACCAATATAACTTTCCATTTCAGGTGACTTCCTCCTGGCTAACATGTAAATTAACGCATCTATTTTGCATCACATGCAGCTTCCAGCTAAGAATACAGCTAACTATTTCACTTAGGACTGATTTCATACACACTGAAAGATTGCTTAGAAGCACATGAGATGCAAAAGACTTAAAAACAGAAGGGCAGTTGTGAATGGCTAGATTTATCAGAGCAAACACGGGCATGTTTTCTATGTATTTGAATAGAAAGAAAAGTGGAAAGCCACAGGAAAAGGCAATTTAAACTCCTTCTTCATTTTTAGCAATAGAAACTTGTGCCAGTGATTCTGCCAACACCATGGCATTAATATGTTCTGGAGATAATCTCCTGCAACTCTTCCAATGAGAGATTTGAAAGCATATTTCCAAGCCTCCAGAATCTGAGAACAGCTGTGGGAATTGTTTTACAATCCTTTGCATTAACAGTACTGTGTTCTCTCACTGGAAATGATAAAAGAAACTTTAACTTTGTTTTTCTAGGCTTTCTTCAATGATTCTCCCCACCTTGTCCTGTCCCATAGTGAATAACCCAA